>CM036616.1:0-163445 GCA_020745705.1 Hemiprocne comata
CCTGTGCACTTAGGTCTGATACTAAAGCTATTCATATCTCAGTCTGTTTCGACAGGGAATGAGGTTTCAAGTCAGGGCTGTATGTGATCTGCAGCAGTCTTAATTAAAAACCCGTGTGTAGACTGCCCACAGTTTGTCATGCTACAAAGTGGAGATGCTGTGGTGCTTCTGAATATAGTCTAAATTGCATCTTTCTCTGAAATAATGCAGAAGCCACAACATTCCCTTTATTGCTTAATTTGCTGCTGTGTTTATTTTCTCCTCTTTCTTCATTTCTAACTAGCTGTATGTTCCTGGGGACTAAGACCCCTTGTTTGTTTTACACAAGTATCTCACTCTGATAAAGAATCTGGTATGGGTAGGGGAAGGTTTTAGTGGGTGACTTTGACAGTGTGGAGGCATCTGCAGAGCAGGCTGGGATCAGAGCGAGCAGGTCAGCCACATCTTGGAACAGGCGGCGGTTACAGGAAGGAATGCCTGTTAGCTGTCGCACTCTGTGCTTTTGGCTTGTGCCTGATCCCCCCTGTTCCCTGCCTGTGGGTGAGGCAGATATTCCTGTCTCGGAAGCTGCAGCCTCCTTCACAGTCTGAGGCTCCAGGGTGATGGGTGACTCTGGCACAGCTTTTCCATGGAAGTGGGGGTCTTGCTTGGAGAGTGGTGTAGTGCAGGATTTTACTGTTGTATGGTGGTGAGCAAGTACTTTTCCTGTTTCTAGTCCTTGAAGATATTGATCCAAATAAAGTGTACGTCCTCGGAGGCCTGGTGGATGAAAGTATTCACAAGGTGGGTAGCAGCCTTTCAGAACCTGGAGGTGCCATCTGCCCCATTCTCTTGTGAAAGCAGAGACATCCCATTGATAGCACCTAGTGCTGCTGCCACCTCAATTTGAGACATTACAACTGTGCCACCACACATTTGTCCTCAAGGTTCTGCCAGATGCAGCACCAGGCTGAGGAGAGACTGCAGCAGTCTGGGTGAAATGAGCTCCAGACAGCGTTTTGTTCTGTAGCTGCTTGTGCCCTGGCAATGAGCGTGCTGTGCAGGTGCAAGATTGGGCACATGGGGCAGCTTGTTGCTTCCCTTGCAGAAGCTGACTCTGCAGAGGGCACATGAGCAGTCCTTGCAAACAGCTCGCCTGCCCATTCGTGAGTACATGGTGAAAACCATCAACACCAAGAACTACCACTCGGAGACACTGGCGATTAACCAAGGTGAGAGGCTGAGCCGTGTCTGGAGGGGGGAGGCTCCAGCAGCAGACTTTTCAAGGTGGAGGCCCGGTGCTGAGCAATGGGGGAAACATTGAGAGCAGAGGTTTCCTCCCCTCGGTTTTGTCCCTGCTGCCCCCATTTTAAGGTCTTGTGTGGTCCTCTGCATCACCCCATCCTCAGAGGAGCAGGACTTGTCACTTCTGCATCGCACAAATCTGTGACAGTTTGTGTAGGGAGATGTGAGGCAGCTGCTGTTGCTACAGGTCATACAAGGTCCCAGGCAAGGGAGAAGGACACAAGTTGTCAGGCCTGAGAGAGGCTCAGTCAAGGCAAGGCTCACAATACCAGGATGGGTGTTGTGTGCTGTACCACTGTGGTGGCTCCAGGTCATTCATGACCATGTCTGGGCCATCTGGTCACAACAGTGGATGTGCCCATGCTCCTCCACCTCTACTGGCAGTCTATGGCTCTGTAATGTGACCACCTCTGTGCTAGGGGCTGTGGAGGAGCTGCTGTCCCAGGCCACGTTTAGAAAACTCTGGCCTCTGGCATGAGGCCTTTGCTGCTCATGCTGTCAGCACAAGGCAGGGCTCTGCAGAACACCAAGCCCAGTTGCCAGAGACCACTGTGTGTCCCAAGGGGAGCCCTGATGTGGAAGCATAGCACTGGAGAAGCAACGGTGGAAGCATAGTAGGTATGACTGGTTCTGTCCTCAGGAGCACGGAAGGGCAGGACACATTAGTCAGAACAGTGACCAGGGGCACCCTGCTTTAGTTGACACAGCCTCTGCTTTTCCTAGCTAGAGCTCCTCAAAGTCAGCTCCAGAACAGGCTGCTCCTAGATAAGCTGCCTCAAACACTTGTTCCTCAGATGTTAAATGAAAGGGAACACCAGTCCCATGCTGACCTTTTCTGGCATCAGCTGTTATAACTCCATGATGTTCTGCAGTCAGTGGGGTGTGTATGGCAGAGCCTGCCAGCCAGACTGGTCTCACTGTGGTGCTCTGCTCCTCTCTGTTCCTGGCAGTCTTTGATGTCTTATCAACTTACTACGAGACCCGAAGCTGGCCAGCAGCCTTGAAAGCTGGAGTTTCTTCTGGAAAAGGCTATGTGCTACCAGATGCCGTGAAATAAGTAGAAATACCTCAGCATGATAATGCACAAGAGAACTCATTTTATTTGGTGAGGTTACGGAGCTATGCAGATGAGAGGCAAACTCCAAACTTCAAGGAGAGGCACCAGCATCAATGTCCATAGTGAAAACAGCTCTGCTTAAATCTCAAGAACCTCGTTGAGTGTGACACATTCTACCTCAGCAGGACAATGCTGGAAATTACTTTTCCTCTTTTAATAGAAAACAAAAGTGGATGGAACCCTGGAATCAAGTAAAAACTGACAGGAATTCAGTCCTGCTTCTTTGCAGATGCTTGTTGTTGTGTTTCTGACTCTTGCATCTACGCTTGTTCTGGGACAAGAAGGAGAGCTTTAAAGTATCTCATCTCGATGAAACAATAAACAAGATTAAGTCAGAATTGCAAAGCTCACTTCTGAGAAATAATTGCTTCCCATGGAAAAGGACAGTGCTTTTCCAGTGGGGGAACATGGGATGGGATGGGAAGTGATTCCCAAGTGAGAAACAGTTCCCAGGTGCATCGTATCCTACCAACTTTAAACCAGTTGAAGACTTGGTGAGTTGTTTAAACCTATGGCTAATTCTGTGCATCTAAGCTAAAAGAAAATGTTTACTCTTGGACTCCTGTTGCATCCTTAGTTACTGATACCTGCATTACACACACTGACTTGTGAACTTCACTAGTCCTGATGTTCCTCCAGGAAAGGTACCTGGGATTTGACTGCCCTGCACAAAGAGCAGGGAGGTATTTCACAACCACAGCAGAAAGCATTTTTGATGAATCTAAGTTGCTATGTTACCTTAGCCATTGTTGCAAAAAAACCCCAACAAACTAGACACAACCCCACCCCTCCTCACGGTCAATGACAATGTCCAACCATCAGAGGAAGGACTTGAAGCTCTTCTAAGATAGACGTGTATGAGAGTAATTTGTGTTTTCCTTTCTCGTTTTACATCACCTGGAATCCAGTTTCCATGAGACACAGAGAGGCCTGCTGCAGCAGCAGTTGGTGCTGGACACAGGATGTTGTGCCCCCATGGGCTGAGTTAGTGTCTGCAGGTGCCTGTTGCTTTGCTGAGCCCTACAGGCTCCTGTGATGCCCCGCAGGGTCTGCTGGTTCTTACTCATTATATCCCCCAGGTCCTCAGCTGTTGGGCTGTAGGCAGAGCTCTGCACTTGGCCTTCTAAGAGGCTTTGTAACTGACGGCCCAGCTCACCAGGCAGCAGCAGCACACGCTAACCCCAATCAGCTGGCAGTGCTGTCCTCCTCAGTGACCTTGGCCACCCTCTCCCTGCCTGGCCAGGGGAGCAGCCTGCCCCTGGCTGCTCCCTGGCCCTGGCTGCTCCCTGCCTGCCGACACTCAAGAGCAGCAGCTGCAGGGAAGCTGGTGCAGGGTTGCTACAGGTTGCTGAATTTCTGTGGGTGTTTGCATGCCTAGCGGTGAAGTGTTTTTCCTGGTTAGGTCTCTTAGGGGTGCTGCAGCACTCCCGTCTGCCCCAGCTGCCATCCTGATTGAGAGGTTAAATTGACGGTGTTTAAAGCTTATGGGGTTAATGGCAGGGCTGTTAAAACAGGGTGTGCCTCCCGGGGAGGGGCAGGGCTGCTCCTCAGGCTTCCCGCGCCTTGGCTGCAACAGCAGCTCCTCTGGCGAGCCTGACCAGCAGGATCTGCAGCTGCGCAGTCGCAAGCCCGCGAACGGCAGCTCCAGGTCAGAGGTACGCAGCGAGGCAGACTTCGGGCCTTCCTCCAGGAGACCCCTGCCCACCACCAGCAGCCGGCAGTGCGCATGCGGAAGTGGGAAGAACCACAGGATGATTTCCTGGAACTACTTTGCATAGTCCTGCTCATATAACCCGTATGTACAACTTGGCGGTAGAAATTGTCGCCATTGTGATCCTGCGCGTATGGAAGGAGCAATCTCGCCGGTGCTCAGCGCTGTAATAAAGTATAACCTGCTTTGTAGCTTCACGGGGCTAGAGAGTTTTCTTCCTGCGAATCAATCCTCTTCCACGCCAGAGGTTCAGCTGCAAGGACTTGCCCTCTACTCCCTCTAGAAGCATTAAAGAATGAACAAAAAGTGGGGGTACCTCGGCAAAGCTCCTCTGCTGCTGACCCCTCCATCCTGAGCACCCTTGGCGGCAGCAGATGGCCTGCTGCAGACATCCCTCTGGGAAAGCCAGTGGCCCCCAAACATGCCCCAAAGTCAGACACCAGCAACCAGGGACCTGCCTCTGCCCTTGTCCTCAGATGCTGCCTGAGGCTGTGCCCCCCCGCACTGGAGCACTGACCCATCAGGGATTTGCAGCCAGATCACGGCTGACGACAAACAGCCACACCTGGCCAGGGACACACGCTACAGGACAGAAGAGCTACTGACAAGGTTGAGAAAAGGGGTTCACCCTCTCCCAGGCAGACCAGTGTAATGGGTCATGTCCATAGCTGTGGAGGTGCTATGTCTTGGAGCTTATTCATTCCTTCTGGAATACATGGTTCTGTAAGCAGCAGGGCAGGGTTAATCAGGGTCTTTCTCAAGCATCAGTAAACGAAACGAGCAGAGCTGGCTGAAGCACAGAAACCACATCAGAACAGCAAGATATGGTGTTGCCTCCCTCCCTTAGGACCACCTTCTCTTGAGCCCTTGCAAGGAAAAACAGTTAAATACAGCATTCCCAAAGACTTTTCCATTGTAAGTCCAGAAATATCCTTAGCCACTGAAGGTGGACAAAGCAGCCTGGGTTCCTTCATGTCAGGCTAGGGTGGGATTTGACAGCACTCTACTTCAGAGTTTGCCTGGACAGTAAGGAGCAGGACAGGCAGGCCAAAAGGCTCCTGTCTTTCTCCACAGGGGACAAAAGGCAGCTAAAACAACACCTTGTGACTGGCCACCTGCAAGGCCTTTGGGAGGGGAGGGACAAGCCCCAGGCAAGGTATATAAGCCACTAAGTACTCTACGAGTTCGAACTTTACATAGGGATTGTGCACACAGAGTGACACAAAGGCTGGAGGGTGGTGTGCCCTTCCCCCAGCCACCCCCGGACAGGGCAGCTCTTGGTGGAGCAAAGCAGACACCCACAGACACATTCTTCTGTGACCATTCTCGAGCTGTGGGGCTAAACAGCCTGTGGGGAAGAGCCTGGAAAATGGACTGAGGGAACATGGCTGGAATCTCCCCCACCCACCAAACATCCCTGTCACAACAATGGGGGTACCCTGAACTGTTGCAGTAGACAAAACATGGCAGCTGTAAGAGCTGTGTGTTGGCGGGCGAGGTGCCTGGCACCCAGAGCTGGGCAGCCTTGCCTAAGAAACTGCTGGTGAACAGCCTGCACAAGCTGGTGGTAGGTGCCCACCACATCCACTAGTGCAGCCTTGAGCTCCTGCTGCCTCTGCCTGCACAGCTGGCAGTGTGTCACCTGGAAGCAGGCCACCACCAGCTGAACCAGGTGGCCAAATGTCACCCTCAGCACACCCTGCAGCTCTTTGAGGGGCTGCTCTGTTTTCAGGAGCTCCTGGCAACTGGACAGTAGGTCTTGGGAGGCTAAGCCAAGGGCACCCTTGCTCTCAGTGCCCTGCTCTGCACATTGATCTTGCAGGTGAGCTGCCTGGTTCCCAGAGAGCTTCCCCACAACCTCCTGAAGCTCTGTGATATAGGCTAGGAAGCAGGAGAACTCTGCAGAGCTCATCTGTGCTTGGTCCTTCAGCTGGCTAAGGGCTTGTACATGAGGGTCCCCCCATGCCATGTCCCTAGCAATGGAGACTGGGTAATTGCCTACAGGGGTCCCAGGAAGACTGCAGCTGTAGGATGGTGGGGTGGTGAGTGGCTGCAGAAATGTGCTGCATATGGGGATGGTGGCTTCATGTTCGCCCTTGTCATCAGGCCTGTGGAAACAGCTGACATAGGACAGTGGACAGCTACACTTCTCTATCCCAAGTTGTGGTGGTGATGTCTTCTTCATTGTGGAATAATCCAAGGACCTGGTCACGATGGGGACAGAAGGAGTCTGCTCATCCTTCTTGTGGTTAAAGCAGAGGAAGGAGAGTTTTGAAGCCCCATGGTCTCCTGCTCTTTTTCCCAGTAAGCCCAAGGGAACTGGGCCTGAGGAGATGGAAAGGCCTAGAGATGGAGTCAGAGGACAGTCTTTCTCTACCTGAGTAGCCTGCTCTCTGGGAAGAGGAGTCTGAACAGGCTGTGGCTGTTTGTGAGCCACATTTCCTGTGTCTTTGCTGAGCTGTCCGTCCAGCCCCTGGCTGCTTACCAACTCTTTCTCAAAGGATGGTCCAGCTGGGTATGTTTGCATCTCCCTTCTGACAGCATCAGGCCCCAGGCACCCAGTGGTATTCTGAGAGGCCAAAAGCTCTAGTGGGATGTCTATGCTTTCCTGAGATGGCCTGGGTGATACCAGGTCTGTCCTCACCCCAAACGAGAGCCAGGAGAGGCGAGTTATAACCCCTGAAGTGTGGCTGCAGTCTGTTAAGAGCTGGGCTGCATCTGGAAAACCCACATGGTTTTTATTATGCACCTTCTGTAAGGCCTCCTTGCTTATCACTAGTCTGCTTTTTGCCTGTGACAGCGCATGGTCACTGTTGCTTTCAGCACAGCTGTCACAATTAGCTTCTACTTCTTCACAGGGAGCCAGGACAGGCTTCTCACCCGCTGCTTGCCTCCCAGCAGTGGGCAGCAGTCCCTGGTCCTGGACCACCTCATGGGGAGAGGCCATGGTGGGGCCATGAGCTGGTGGCAGCAGCATGTGTTCCTTAGCAGGGCCAGTCCTCTCTGCTCCCAGCAGTGGGAGTACATTGCCAGCCTTGTGCTGGGCTGCTGTCTCCTCATCCACCTCTTCCAATGCCCCTGAGGCCAGCCAGCCTCCAGTGGCCACACAGCTCTCCTCACTCAGCCACCCAGCATTTGCCTTCATGGAGGAACTTCCCTGGGCAGCTCTGCTTTGTCCCCCAGGAAGGAGCACAGCTTCCTCTAGGGACAGGAGAGGTGGGTGTACAGCATGTGCAAGTTGGAGACCACCCTCCACATGTATGGCAGCAGCTGCACCCTCCTCCCCATGCTGGTCACGCTGCAGGCGAACAGCTGAGATGGAAGAAATCACTGAGTCAGTCACTGATTTTGTTTCCATGGTGTCGGGTTCCATTTCCAGCAGGTCAGATGATGGGTTTGTGCTAGCTGTGTCTCTCTGGGACTGGGTGGCAGCATCAAGTCCCAGCTCTGCATCCTTTCTGTTGCTCTCTGCAGAGGGTGGAGCAAGGAGTGGGGGTGGGGGTGGCCAAGAGCAGCAGCTCTGCAGGGAGCCTGGCAAGGCCAGGGGGAAAGTGACCTGCGAGGTGTAATCGGTTTTCAGGAAAGATCTCCTCTTTCTCAGGCTCTTGGCATATATCTGCTCTTTCTCCTTTCTGTGTTCCTCCCTTGCTGTCTGCCTTCTCATCAGGTTTTCCCCTGAGCTGTAACACCTCGGTTTCTTTAGGATGCAGGAAGGGTCTGTACCATCCAGGGGTGTCACAGTGCAGCCTGCTGGCAAGAGAAAAATATAAGAGTCAGAAATTAGCCCCAGGCAGCAGAATATCCACACAACTATGCAGTAAAACAAAGAGCTCTTAACACAGGTCCCGCAAGTGCAGACATGAAGGTTTGGCAGCGAAGCCTGGCCCCCAAGGGCAAGTTTTGATCAAGCACCTACTTGGAATCAGCCACGTCAGGAAAAATCAAGAATCTGGGCCTGTGGCTGCAAAGGCTGAAGTCCAGGCCTAGTGATGAGAGGAGCTGGGCAGCCTCTCCCCTTGTTTGCTGCAGTCACTTGATCTGACTGCAGGCACAGCTCAGGCCCAATTCAGTGATGTTAGCAGCAGCTACAGAAAGCACTGCCTACAGCTGCAGACTATTAACACAGAATAGAAACATCATCGGAGATTCCCAGCCTGGATGTTTAAATGATAAACATTTCCACAGATTACAGCTTTGTGCCTGAACGTGGTGTTATTACCATGCATGAATGCAAAAGCCAAAATTGTTCTAAGTACACAAAACAAAATAAATTCTTAGGAAGTTCAGTTAATATTGAAAGAGAGTGTTATTTCAGAAACAAGAATCCATTCACTTCTGAGGAAACACAACTACACTCAGCCAGCAGGTTGGCTTGAGGATCAGGCAGAAACATAAATCAATATTCTGGAATTCCTGCAGAAACCTGGGGACTTTCCGGAATGCCAGCCTCATTTGAAAACTGACTTTTTATGGGATCCAGTGCTTGGATGGGATGACAAATCTCTCTGCAAAACTGCATCTCTGACCCCTGTGTGCACTTCCACAGTATTTCTGCTGAACAGTGGCTTATGAAGAATGGGTGTTCAAAGGTCTTTCAAACATTTTGAGGAAACCATGAAGAGCTGAAAGATGATCCCTCCAGGATGACTAACAAGGGAGACAGGCAATGCCCTAGGCCAGCATGAACTGCAGTGAGTGGGTGAGGGTTTACCTGCCAGGGCATCAGGAGGGCTGAGCCTGTCTGCAGCATCATAGAACTCCTCCTCAGAGCTGGTGTCACCAAAGCCTGGGGGTGGCTCCAAAACAAGGTCGCCTGTGTCTGCCATCTGCTCTGCTCCACATGGTGCCTCTTCCTGGGCAGACCCATCTTTCAAAGGACTTCCTTGAGGGCTGTGACTGATGCTGCTCTTCTCCACGCTGCCTGCAGGAGTTAAGCTATAGCACAGGCTGTAGTAGCCCACAGTGTTTCTCTCAGACAGCTTGGTCTCAAGCACAGATGCATTGGTGTCCTCTCCTCTCTGCTCAGAGGGGCTGTCTTCATGTACAGGCTCCTCTGTATGGGGTACCTGCAAGAAGCAGAAGTAGTCTCTGGTTTCTGCCTTGCTGGAACCTCCTGCAGCATGAATGGGGAAGAAGCTCTTGTCTGAGCTGCTCATCTCCTGCACTGTTGATGCATAGAAGTGAAAGAACTCCGGCATGGAGGAAGAGCAGGCTTCCAACTCCTCTTCCTCCAGTGCATCCATGGAGTCACTGGAGCCACTTGTCTTAAACCCTCGGCTCTCAGTGTTGGCTGAATCTGAAGCCTCAGATGTGCTGTCTGTTGCATTGTCACCACCACCACACTGGTCACTCCCTCCAGCTTGGGGCTTTGTGCTGTTCTCCTCCAGGTTATGGAGCTCTCCAAGCTCCTCCTCATTGCACACAGGATGAGTGCTACTGTATGCTACAGGAGTATCCAAGCAATGATCTGAGCAGGAATCCAGCTCCCAGGAGTCTTCAGAGTCACTGCAGGTTCGAGATTCATACCCTGCAATTTAAACATATCCATCAGCCTGTCCTTTGTGGTGGCAAGGAGGAACAGCCAGGCAAGAGTTATGAACTTGTCAGCACACCAGGGACTTAGAGCCCAGAGAGCTCTGCCCTCCCCTGCTCAGCAGCAGACAAGGTGAAGGTGCATTCTGACTGTCAGGGCCATGGCCTCAGTGGAGGCTGGTCCCTTGGGCCTCTCTGCCTGGTGTCACTGCAGAGCAGCAGAGGCAGCTTTAGAACACCAGCCACTCCTCAGCCCGCAGCTGCTGTGGCTGGAGTCATCTTCAGAGGGAACAGAACAGCCTGGCACACAAATCTGCTCTCCTGGCCAGCAGAGGGGAGGTTGTGCAGGAGGTGGTTAAAAAAGCACAGCTTTGCCATCTCGCTGACAGGCACTCAGCCTTCCCATCTTGGGAAGAGCTGACAATGACTGCTGCTCTTCCCCTGCCTGACACGTCTGGGATTGATGGAAACCTGGCACTGCCTGCACTATGCCCGACAGTCTCAACATTTGCAGATGCCACTGCATCTGTACATACTGCATCAGTGGCCCCTGGGCTACTGCTCTAGCATGATGCTATTCCCAGGAGGGTGTAACATCTCTAATGCTGGAGGATCCACTCATTTTCTCCCCATCCTTTGGCAAAAAAAAAATAAATGGCTGTTTAGTTTTTCAAACCTTCTTCAGCTGAGACACGGTGCAGTTGCTGTTTTTTCTCTCCCCAGGTAAATATGGAGGCATTTGCATCCACAAACAGTCTGTAATAGCCAGTGATGAGGCAGACAAGGTCTTTTGCACTGTTTGACTCCAGCAGCAGAGTCAGCACCTTTTTTTAGGGGCGGGGCAGGAGAGAGAACAGTAAAAAAAAAAAATCACAGAATCACAGAACAGTGATGGTTGGAAAGGACCTCTGAGATCACCGAGTCCAACCATCATAAAAAAAACCCACAAACAAAAAACCCAAACCAAAAAACCCCACACAACAAAACCCCAAAAACAAACACTGCCAAATAACACCCACGAAAAACAGCAAACCCCTACAACCTCGGCCACTAGAGCATGTCCTGAAGTGCCACATCTACTCACTTCTTAAATCCCTTCAGGGGTGGTGACTCCACCACCTCCCCGGGCAGCCCTTTTCAGTGCCTGACCACTCCTGCAGTAAATAAATTCTTCCTAATATCCAATCTAAACCTCCCCTGGAGCAACTTCCGCCATTTCCTCTGGTCCTACTGTTATTCACTTAGGACATGAGGCCAAAACCCACCTCCCTACGACCTCCTTTCAGGTAGTTGTAGAGGGCAATGAGGTCTCTCCTCAGCCTCCTCTTCTGCAAACTAAACATCCCCAGTTTCCTCAGCCTCTCCTCATAGGACTTGTTCTCCAGACCTTTCCCCAGCTTGGTGGCTGTCATGTTAGAAATGTTAAAACACACAAACATTGCTAATATTGCTTGTACTGCAATCTACAGGACCATGCTGCACACTGAAAAGACATTCCCTCTCTCCCCTCCTGCCACCATGGCAGGGCACTCTGGTTTTTGCATGAGGTACAGAAAGAACAGAAATTGTTTTTCTCATGTTTTCTTTCTTTTATGTGTCTCACTGAGTGAGAACAACAGGAAGAATCCCTTCTCTTCAGGCCTTTTGTATTCCTCCTACAAGCTTTCCTTTCTGAGCATGTTCTAAGCCTTTTGTACTGCCAGCTAAACCCCAGATTTCAAAAACAAGCTGAAGTGAGTGACTCCCCTCTTGTTCTCTGACCCTGACACAGCCACTTGCTGGCCATCATGCAAACACTGCTTACCTTCAGATCCTGCAGGTAGATTTTCACCATGTTCACTTTTTCAGACTCCTCTGCAAGCTCCACCCTGCTGATGTTTGCAAACTCTGCCAGACTCGTTATGATGTTGAGTTTATTATTGGTAATCTGGCTCACCCCATACTTGGCACCCACCAGCAAGGCAACATACGATTCTCTGTCCTGTAGCTGTAGAGGGAGAGGTTAAATCTGTAGCCAAAATCTGAGCAGGAACCCGTTCACCTGTGCTGGGCAGGGACTCCTCAGCCACCCGATCTGGTGTGGTGTCTTTAACACTGGATTGTAACCAGCTGCAAAGGGAGCCCCTCATTACTTACAGGCTGTCAGGTCACCTGCTCCCAGGCACTCTCTTCTCTGGCTTTTCCCTGTGGCCCCAAGGCAGGCAGCCCCAGAGATGCACCAGCCATCTAGCAGATCCAAAGAGGTGATCAGCAGCAGGTTGCTATCAGAAGTGTCACCTGGCAGGCTGCACCAGATGGACCTAGGGAGACCTACTGCAGCTGGCTAGAATCTTCAGGAAGGCATTTTTGGTATTGGGAGAAAACGTCAACACTTTCTGTTAGGATCAGACACTTTGAAAGAATTAATTAATGCCCAAATAATGTGGCAGAAATATTTCAATTTGCACTCAAGTGTAAATCAAGGCATCACTGCAACCCGTCAGTAAAGTCCTCCTCTGGTACAGACCTACCTACACTGCTCTCCATACAAAACAGCTTGTGGTTCACAGTTCAGTACATATCCAAGTGGGTTTAGGCAAAAAAAACCAACCACAAACCAAAAAACCACTTGTGAAGAGCAGTGTTCTTTTTCACAGTAAGGTTTAAAAGTGGTATCTTCTCAAGAGTTTTTTAAATGCCCTCAGATCTCAAGTACTTTACAACATACAAAATCTAGACAGAGCTCATCTGAAGAGCAGGAATCACAACTTTCGATCAGAAAAAATACGCATTATTATTGTGTAGGCTAGTATGATACTCACTTCAATGGAAATATGCTGACTTACCCTAGCAGAGGCCCTTACTAGTATTTATCATGGTGTCTCAGGGCAGGGAAAAGTGGTATGAGTAAAGCTGGCTGAAAATGCACCGCCAGAGCTAATGTGACGACTTCTATGAGCGTCAAAGCAAAGACAGGGAAGAAGACTCAGTGTGAGGAAGCTCACATCAACAATCAGTTTAGAAATATATTTAAACACTTCCACCTTAGATAGGGTTTGCTTTGGTTAAGACATGATTTTACCCACTGGTGAAGAAAAACAGTCTTAACTGCTTCTTGTGCTCTGTCACTGCAGTATTGTCCAAGTTGTAAGAGATGCAGAAAGCAGGACAAAAGGACAGTATGCCAAAACCCAAATACATAAATAAACAGCAGTCATACCATCAGGGTGGCATTAAAGATCTTCCCACTGTACATCTTCAGGTCTCCCAGTATTTGCAGGTAGCTCAGGCGCACTTGGACCGCTGCAAGCCTGTGCTTCATTTTGCAAGAGAAGAAATAACTGTTTAGAAACATGACAGAGACAGATTTGACACGTAGCCTGTAGGCTGGAGGATGTTCTTTTCATACACAACTCAGTATCTGACCAACACATCTAGCCTGGTCTGGATAGGCAATAGATCTGATCAGGACTATCCCACATTGCCACATTTGCCATGTGGCAACCCCAGAAGCAAACTGCAACAGAACACATGATGTAGGGAAGTCAGGGTGTGTGCACAGCAGAGGAATTTGCAAGAGGAAGAGACAGGAGAAATGCCCCAAGTGGTCCCATAGAGAGGAGACCAATGGTGGAAAGATGCTGTCTTGGCCCACAGAGATCCTGCCACCATCCTGGGAGACACCTCGAGCCCAGGGGACACGCACTACCTTCTGCCGAGGGTCCAGGAGCAGCTGGTTCCGCTTCATGTGGTAGCTGATGGCTTTCTTGATGTCCTTCCCTCGCATGTTTTGAAGCAAAGTTGGTGAGATAAAGTTTTCGATTCCCCAGTCCCTCCTGCCAGAAACACGGGAAGAGAAGCAGAGGGGGTCCCGGCTGCAGTGTCCTCCAGCAGCAGAGGGATGTGCAGAAGGGCAGCTGCGCAGAGGCAGGGGAGGGCAAAAGCCCCTCCTGTTCGGGGTGCACCGAGTGTCCCGGTGCTGGAGCGCGGCGGGACGGCTCCTGCAAGGCGAGTGCCTCGCTCCAGCTCCCTCCTGCGGCAGCTGCTGCTGGGTCAGGAGATGGGGACAGGAACACGCGCTCCATGCAGAATGCCTACGTGGTTATACAGGAGACAACCTACGTGGTTATACAGGAGACAATCTACAAGCTTAGTCAGCATAATTGTGCCAATGTCTCCTTTCCACTCAGAGGATGAAGACTCTGGCTTTACATTCACTTCATGTTGGTTACAAGATTATTACATTTTGACATCTCCAGTTCCCCAGACCCCAAAGTGTGGGCCATATATTCTGCTGAAGAGTTTATTCAGCCCAAACATGAAGTATCCAGGAACTAAGAACCCTGCAGTTGTTTGTAGTTGCTTCTCACTCTTCAGTAACTGCACCCACTTGGGAATGCCTGGCTGTCTAGCAGGAATCAGTGGTGCCTGCATGGGCTGGTGGAGGCTCAATGGTGCAGTTACCACACAAATGTCTGTTATTTAATGATTAGCCCCACCACGAGCTCTTAAAGCAGGGTTGTTATTTAGGGCAAGTGTGGTCTAACAGCACTGACAAGCAGCACAGCACACCCGCTGCTTGTGAAAACATTGTTTGGTATTTTTTTCTAGATCCCATTACTTCACAGGACCTACCACTTATAATTAAATTAGGTGTATCTGATACAGTTCTGCTGGATGAAAAGATGTAAAGTACTGGCTGTGCAAAGCTGATGATTATCCTCTCAACTGCAGCATGCAAATCTTAGTATGCTGGCAGGAGCAGCCTGGGTATCTGTGACTATGTGGGAGATTTGCCATTTCATGTCCCTGCTCCAGCTACAGATTGGAACCTTCCTCTGCTTAGGGACATGTCCAGATGTTCTACTGTCCATATTATTCAAGCAGCTCAGCTGGTTAAAGACAGGGAGGCTCACAAAGTCATCTTGCAATAAAACAACTGGCAAAACTAAGATGCTGTGGTCTTTTTGGGTCAGTGACAGTCTTCTACTGAGAGCTAAACACCAGGAAAACACAGAACTGGTGCTGCTTTTAGTTGTCTCCCTCTTTTGCTAGGCTTAGTCACGACATAACACAGGAATCTGGGAACTTACTCGATGTATTTCAAGGATACTTTCTGTGACTGAGCACAAGCATAGATCCTCTCCTGTATGTGCAGAGCAGCCAGACGTAATGCCACACTGCATTTCATTTCCACAGCAAATCTTTCCTGAAGCACATCACTGCAGCTCTGGAACAAACAGAGCTGAGTTAGCATGATGATGGGACCTAGAGAAGTCAGGGTAAGACCTCTGATATGACTACCGGACAGCAAATAAAGGGACCCACCCAGCTCATTTCAACCTCATTCTGTTTAAAAGCCAAGCATATGCGTTGATTCAAGAACTTAAGGCAAATTGAATCCAGCCGCTATGTTCTTAATTACTGTGCATTTCATATTCATATAACTGAACTGGCCTGAAGTATGCTTTGGTTTAAAGCAGAAATGAGAACTGGGTGAGACAAGACTCTGCAGCATGGAATGCCCCAATGTCACCTGCAGGTAGAGATACTCGAAAGCAACTGGGTCTTCCTGCAGGAGGTCTAAGGGATCCTTTGGGACAAAGCAAATTCTGAAGAGGCAGCGGTAGTCGTGAGATTCTCTTTTTTGGACCACCTGCAACAGACAAACAGCAACACTCCACAACTACTGCTGTAGTTTCTCCCTTCATGAAAGTGCAGTGAGCCTCTGGCTTGTATGAACTCACAGATATCATTTAAAGCTATCACCAAGTCAGAGGGCTGCAGATTAGCCACTGTCCTTAGCAAATAGAGGGGGACATTGCTAGTGTTTGTAATTTGTAATCTTCAATTCTTTGTCTGGTTTTTGCTTCTCCCTGTGGTAGCCTGGAAGTCCTTTGACAGCAAAACTTCATTAAATATCCATTGATCTCATACACTTGCAGTGTAACCAGGACTGAGGCTTCAAGGCCATATTATAATGAGAGAGAAAGGGGCAAGCTTCTCTGCTTTTAAGTTCAGCCCTAAGCTACAGCAGCCCTAAAAAGATCTTGGATCCTCATAATAATGTAAGTACAATGTTAAGACCCCTGGTTTTACACTACGATATTATACTCTGGGCAAATCCCTTACAGGCTCACCAACTGAAACAAAGCAGAAATTCTCAGACTCAAGCTCAGTAGCTACCAAACCTCTCTGCATCACAGTGGATCACCAACAAGATCAACAGCACCGAGCTGAGACTCCCAGGTAGGCACATTCTCACCAATTAGACTAGCCCAGAATTACCAGCAGAGTTACTAACAGAGCTAACCTCATGTTTGCAGGGCACAGACTTTTGATTTAGAATTTAATCATAGTAGCAACTGGGTTAAGTCTCTGGCTGCCTAGGGAACTGTAAGCAGCTGGGTGCACACCTACTTTAAGACAGACTCAAGCAGTCCCCTGTAGCTGGGCCTGTCTCACAGATGGCACAAAGCTCCTCTCCGACTGCTCTACACGGTCCCAGCAGTCTCAGCCTGTGGCTACTGCTCTTTGGGCTCCCTGGACAGAGCTGTGCTGACACATGGAACAGGCAGAGAGAAGAGGACAGCACCTCTGGAGACGGGGCCAAGCTCACCCACCTGTGGGACACCTGCAGAGCTGAGCCCTCTCTGCAGCTCGCTGGGCACAACTGATGGGTGGTGGTGTCCCTCCCCAGCACGGCTGCAGGCAGGCAGGGGCTCCTCACCTGCTCAATGAGCTCCTCCTCATGCAACAAGTGGATCTTTGCCACGTTGTACTGCTCCTCCAGAGCCAGGGCAAAGTGCGCGATCCTCCGGATGGAAAGCTTCTCCTTCAAGGTGAGGACGATGTCCTGAGGGGGAAAGGCATATAAGCAAACAGAATTTAGACCCTGCATGAACGTGGGTGATTCCAGGCTGCCACTGGCAGCCATGTGGACTACACTGAAAAGGCAGTGGCTGAACATAAAACTCTCTGCAGCCCAGAACATGGCTGGTGCTGCGACACAGAGTGAAATGTTGAGGCTGTTTCACAGGAAACCAGTGCCTGTATGATGTACTGCCTTTCCCTTCTCCACTGACAGCTTCTGAACACATTGGCTGAGACAAATCATAGAGATCTCAAGGTTAGAGAAAGCCTGCAAGTTCACCAGAAGTGGAGGCATGAGGGATGGGAACCTCTTTGTGACACTAAGCACGAGCTTGGCTGTTAGCTGCTGTGCTGTCCCAGCTGGGTGTCTGAGATGGAACCTCACCAGCCAGGCATTCAGGAGGACAGCAGGCAACAAAGGAGTCAAAGTAACTGCAGGAGAAGCACAGGAAGCACAGGTAAAGGGAGGACAACACATTTCAGTAGATCAGGACAAAGCAGGGAATCTGCAGCTGGCTGTGGTAAGGGTGCAGCAAGATGCAAACTTCAAGGTGTAAAAGGCATCAAATCCACTTTCTGGAGTTGCATGTCCTGGGGTGCTTCATGCTGAAAGTTTTGGCCTTACAGTTTTTAGTTTGGTGGTGTTGGGCACCTCTGTCACCCTGGATCCAAATGTTTCTTGTTAGCCATTCCAGCTTTCTAGAACTCTACTTTAGGAAACTACAAAGAACTGGTGAAAAAACTCTTCTCCCCATTCTTCTCCTAACAAGAATTTCAGCGCATAATTGTAAAAATCTTACCAATTTGACTGAAACTGGTGTTTCAGTTGTATGGTGAATTCAGCTGGAATACTAAGTGTCATGGAAATAACTAGGTTTATTTTTGGCAAACAGTAACTTTTACATATGGCTTGACTGAGTACAAACTGAAAGATAACTCCATCGACTCAGTCAAAACTCTTGAGGCAAGCTTAACTGTTTAAGTCATCTCAGTTTTAAGCAAAAATCTCTCGAATGGCAGAGGAACCTTTGAAAACTCCTGAGCTAGGAAACATCTTACCCATTTTAGTGTTTCTGGGAGGACACTGGTGAGGGTTACACTCAACTCCAGTAGAGAAAAACTTGCTCCAGGTCAGAGGTGAGCAACTCCAGACAAACATGAAGAGCTAATCCATCTTCTAGAAATCAACAGGTGGGCACTCAAAACCCTCTTTACAATTCATCTCCCCTTTGCTTACTATCTGTGTGCTTTACTTAATTATTTTCTTTTTCTCTGCCCAGCAAATTGTGAGACTTGCAGAGACTTACTTGCATGAGAGACCACAACAGCTTTGTGAAGTCTGAATGAACTAGAAAATAAACTCCTCCTTTTTGAGGATATTATAAATAATATCTCCTTGCTTTTCCTCTAAGTATTGTTTCAGGTTAATAAGTTCAGAATGTCTGCCTGTCGTGCATCTTTTCCACAGTAACAGGACATCATCTATCCTTAATAGAAATTATGTCCTGCAAACACAGGCAAATAACTCCAACATAAACACCGACAAACCCTGAGGATCAGGCTAGAAAAACTTGAAGTTTGTAAGCCTATGTCTAAACTCCACAGTTATGGCAAGCACTGGATAGATGTCTCTGGACAGCAGCACCTTGTATTTTAAAGAGAATGACGGTAACTCATCTACAATGTCTCCAATCCCCCATGATCACAGGGAGCTTTCACTGCTTTTCCATCTCAAGGTGCTAATTGTATTTTGTGCCTCCCCAGGGAAACACTCTCACCAGTGCAGAAATGAGGCTGGAACATGGACAGGCACTTTAAATAGCAACTGGCATAACTGCACTTGGTGAGTTCACATGATTATTCAAATCTGTCCAGGTCCCAAGCCAGGAGACTTGTTTCCCCCTCAGGGAGACACACTGTCACTGCTACATTAAACAGCCTCCTCTGTATTGTGCCATGTGGTTTCCAAGGAAAGCAACTTTTGTGTGGACAGATGCTGATTTGCCAGTCCCCCACCAACCTGTCCTCCTGCCCAACTTTAATCACACTTCACAACGCTGCAGTGGTCCCATTGCCAAGTTCCTGCAAGTTCTGTAGAAACTGGTTGCTAAGAAGAAAACAGAGGTGACCCAAAGCAACACCTCCTCCTGTGCATGGAAAATCCAGCACACTCGATATCAGCTGGCGATCCAGTTCCCACAAGCTGCCCAATACAACCAATGGGCTACAAGTTCCACTGCGTGCACCTTCACTATGGCCTTGAATTCAGGTAGGGGGAACAAAGACAGAGAACCAAGCACCATTACCTTGACAGTAGTGTTCACCTCAAACCTGAAAGCCTTTGTCTGTCCATTTTCCAAGTACACCTTGAGAACGTTTGGCATACAAAGAAGAGAATTCCCCTGCGGAACAAAAGCAACAATACTAATCCTTGGATACTAAGCCTTCTGGCACCAGGCTGCTTTGCCTGATACAGGACATCCTGCTATTAATGAAAATCTCTCTCTGCTTCTGCAATCTTCTGTGGCACCAAGCTTTATTTCCTGATTATGCTTCTGGCACAGAACAAGGAAAAGACAACATAACAAATGTATTTACCATAAAACTTCAGCCAGGGCAGTAGCTGCACCTGGCCCAGATATGCCCACTGTTCAGTTCCCACATGGCACAGGAAGATCTGGCAGATGCTGAGAGCAGAGAGCCATCCTCCCTGCTCAATGCCAGAAATGCAGTGATGTCTACCAAAAAAGACATTACCAGGCACCACTAATCCCTGTGCTTATACTTTTGCAGCCATGATTTCAACTCAAGAGCTACCCAAACCCTCCGTGCTACCATGAATAGATCTTGCACACCACAGGGAGGCTCTGCAGAATTCAGCTAAGCATGCAGTGCTCCAAGATTTGTGACTTCCCAAACAGGAGACGATGTCCTCAGAGTTTCTTGAGGTAGGTCTCAAATGTATTACACAAGGTAATGACTCCCATAGCAAAAGCACCTCCATCAGCTGCTCTGAGAAGGGTCTGGGAACTTGGCCTCTGCCTTTCTGAGGCTGCCTAGAGCTGCACCTTTCAGCCTTCCACCTTACTCCTTCCTTCAGTAGTGCTCATTTGCACCTCCTGTCCTGTTTTCTTCTTGTTGTTCAGTGCTGAGGTGTATTCCTCCACCCTTGGACTTCCTTGGACTAGCACATTTCTCCAATCTACAAGAGTTTATCTACTTGTCATGACAGTCCCATGGTTGAGAATGGCATTTCTAAAATGATCTCTCCTATGTTTCACATGCTGTACAACACCTTCCACATCTCACAGCCTCTGTGCCTCTTGATAGAGAGCCCATGTACCCTGGGAGTACTACCAGCACAAACATAAAACATTTCTGTATCTTGCTTCTTGTTCCTCCCCTCCCTGTTTTGTGGGGTTCAAGCTGCTTATAGTCATCTCTGAGAATAAAAGTGAACATTGACACTAATCTTGACCCCAGACTCTAACTCCTTGATGCTAAGTAGCACAAATACATCACATCTTTGGCAGGCTTTGGGCTATCTGTCAATTCCAGGCAAGTGCTGCTGGTTTACAACAACTGCACATTTTCTCTGGTAGCTCCTGCAGCCACATGTATCATATGAACGGGCCCTTGTGCAGCAAGCACACAGCAGAACTTGAAATCTAGACAGAAAATTATCTACAAATTAAGTACCAACGCTGTCCTGGTCAGATCCAGTTAGCTGGCCAGAACACCCAGACAGGAGTTCTCTCCTTTTGTGCAGGCTCTAACAGACTGCTGTGAGTTAACTCTGGACACTTCTGCTATAGCTTCAACAGCTGCACTCCTGTCTTGTCTGGTGCACTGTTGGTTTACTCTATGTTACAGCTCAGCCCACAGCTTATAATAACCAACTGACTGATGCTGACCTGAGGGTCCTGGGGGACCTGCCTCTTGCATATAATTCAGTTATATTGAAATACGTCATAAGCTTGTAACAGAAAATGGAGGCTGGATAGCATTGAGGCTTATTAACAATTAATGTTCCCAAATGGGAGTTTCAGGTTTCCACTGCAGAAGGCAGCCTCTGGATTCCTTCCAGTTGCCACAAAGATAATTTAGCAATGCTCCATTAAGATGACAAGAGTAGTATATTTACTGAAACAGGAAACTTTGCAGTTTTTCAGGGCCATAATACCCATTTTGGCTGTCTCAATACATCAGTCTGCTGAAAGGAGAGCAGTTCTAAAACACTCATGCAGAGTGGCTGCTGTCTGCGGTGAATATTGCTTTTCCAGAAAGAAGTCATAAATATGCAACAAATTTATTTACTCTTACTTTGTGCTAATATTTTACTGTTCAAAACAGGGTCCATATCCAACCTGTGAAAAGGAAATCTAACACCAGTGGGACCTCAACACTTATATGAATTTCTTATCTTTATGTTTTCATTAAATGAATGGCAAACTATACATCAGTTGTGTCCCTCCTCTGCACTTGCAGAGCTATGATTAACTCAGCTCAGCAGAATATTGATGGAGGCTTTGTAGGAAGTGCAGAGTACAGGAACCCCTTGGGCAGTGCCTTCTTCAGACCTGCCCTGCAATCAGTGAAAGGCACAGATCCAAGACCTCCATGTGCTACAAGACCAGTGCACAACCTCTGGCTGAAACAGCTCCATGGAAGCTCCAGCTATAGGAAAAAGCAGAGACTGCTAGCATTTTCAAGGCTGCCTGCATCCCACAACCAGCCTTGCCCAAGGCCTCTCAGTCATCTCTGCCTGATACCACTTCCAGAGCACATCCTCCTCTTCGCTATTCTCTGCTTTATGAGCTCTTGTGGTCTATGTGTCATATATCCCAACCACATGAGGGGTCAATACCTGGCTTCTGTGTCACAAAGGGTGCCCCAGCTGCTGTAATGCTCAGACAGGATCCTAGACAGACCTGTCATTAAGACCTGAGGGATCAGATGAAGGACAGACCATGGCAGAGTAGAGCCTTGCAGCAACTCCAGCACATCTGGCAACAACTTGGCAACAAACTGGCCAGAAGGAAAGGATCCCGGAGCCTAGAGAGACTTACTGGCAAACACATCAGGACATTCTCCTGCTCTGGAGAGCAGGCCAGAGAAGGAGGAGTTCTGTCCTGAAGTCAGGCAGAGGTGCCAAAGCATTCGCACTGTGCCTGTCTAATAGGCTGCTGCTGTCCAAGGCACCTCTGGCTGCACCTCTGCCCTGGTGCAGCAGGAGAAGAGGAAATGCCTGCTCAGGGAAGGCTCTGCCTCGGCTGGGTCAGGAGAGCTCCCTGCTGCCAGAGGTGGGGAATAAAAGGCAGCCTAGGAGAGAAGAAGAAAAGGGCCTAGTGGCTGGGCCATCATCACTGCAATGTGCAAAGAAGCAAGAGTTGGTCAGACTTGAGCAACTGAACAGCACTAATGAGTAAAGAAAAGAGTGGGACCACTGAAACTTTAAATTCCAAAGTGAAAAAGGAAAACTCTCCATAGTTAAACACTCCCAACAGATGCCAGCCTATTCCGAACACATTGAGCTTAGTAAGTTACACAGAAAGAAAAAGACAACATTTAAGAGCTGTTCTCTATTCAGGGAAGCTGCAAGTGTTCTCACTGCTGGTCCTTTTCTACTATCATGGAATCGTAGAATGGTTTGGGTTGGAAGGGACCCTAAAGACCATCTAGTTCTGGCCTCTCTGCCATAGGCAGGGACACCTCCTACCAGCGCTAGAAACCCTGCCATAACTTTGCAGTGTTCCTCCAGTGAGCCATGATCTTGTTGCATGTAAGAATGGACAGGCTCAGCTTAGAAATGGTCTGTTACGCAGACAGCTGTGAATGATCTGTGGAAACTTTGGGGGATATGAAACACTACCAGCAAGTGAATGTATGTCAAATTTAACAGCAAAGCAAACTCACCAGTACCAAACTCTTTGAACACAATTCTGCCTGGAAAACACCGTTGAAGGCCAGGAAGTTACCCCAGATGCTTTGGCACCTGGCACGCACAGGAGAATTCACCTTCAGGGTTGGGATTTGTCATGGCCAAACTTCAGACTAGGTTTACTGTGGACAGCTTAGCACCTCAAGAGATGACTACTACATCCCAGCTGTGTAATGCTGGTTTAAAGTTTGCCTGATGGTAAAAGGACAAAAGTTGTACACTTGTGTTTCCTGTTAGTCTAAGTACTGAAATCAAGGATAAAATCCTCTGGAGATGCCAGCGCTCTGTCCTGATCACCAGTGAGCTTAGGAGCCAGTTGGGACCAGATATCTGGATACACATCCAGGGCAGACCAGCAGAGTGAGATTGCAGCCCCTCTGTAGGTGAACATAGACTGGCATCTGTCCACAGGAGCAACCCAGCTTCCCCCAGCACAGTGCCCTTGCCCCACTGACCTGCGAGTGCCCGTTCACCAGCACCTCCTCTGCAAACCGCACCTTCACAGGGTTCGTTTTCAGCCTTGCCCTCTTCTCTGCAGTGAGAAATGATGACTTGGGCCCACCCTGAAAAAAATGACAGCAGCCAGTTGGCAGCTCAGTCTGTTGCAGTCAGGTACAAGAGGCAGAGGCCCAGGGTACAGGCAGGGGTGCCATCACAGCCCATGCTGAAGCTGCTCACAGCCTCACTGCGTCGCACTTACAGGAACAGCTGCTGTTGGTCGAGATTCTCTGAGCCCCTAGGCTTGCTGCAGGCCTTTCTGACTTCTCTGGGTGGTCACTGCCTTCTGAACCCAAACCCAGCTCTCCGACAAGCGGACACACATGCAGTACATGCTGTACACACTCCTAGTTTCACTGCATGTTAAAGAAGCCAGAATTCTGCAGAAGGACTGTTAAGTCTACCAACAGCTTGCTTGCAGCGGGGCTACACAGTACCATAAACCAATACATGCAGAGTGACTTGCAGTGACAGACAAAACCCCACCAGTGAACAAGAACACAGCTATGTATGCAGCACTTCCCAGCTCAGCTGGGTTTCTAGAGCGTACTCTTATATTGCAAATGTATAAGAAAACTGCCAAGGCTACAAAGCCAACTAGACTTCATTGCACTGTTGTCACATAACCATGCTTTCCACGTGACAAGGGCCAAGGTCACAAGCCAGGAGGCTGGGAACCACTGAGTCCTTGTGTCCAAATGTCCTGCTCTTCTAAAGCACCGTAATCCCTAAGAACAAAGGCCGTATCCCTCAGTATCCTCCCAGAAAAATTCGAGGTATCACAATTCCTACACCCTTTGCCAGAGGCACAGGTGCCTTCCAACCTGCCACAGCTCCACCCTGCCTTGAGGCCGTTTGGCAAAGAGGAGGAAGGGAGGCAGGCAGGAGCCTCTGTGCCTGGCCAGCAAGCCCTGTCTGAGTCTGCCAGGCTGCATGGAGCATCACCAGCCCTCAGCTGCCCTGAGGAGGGCCCAGGCCTCCCACATCCCTTCCAGTCTGGCCAGAGCAGCCCTGGCAGAGGGTTTGGTGTCAGTCGATGCGAGGCGTTACCTCTCAGCTCTAAGCACAGCTGCCTTCAGACTGGGGCAAGAGCCAACCCCAAACCCAAGATCAACCTTGTCTGTATTTGGAGGTGTCCTTAAAGTGACCTGCAAAGGAAAAAACAAAAGTGGGTTTGTGCCCCATTTGCTTCTCAACGATGCATGAAGGCCTGTGAAAGGTGTTTCAAATCCTTTTCTCTCTGAAAAGCCATTGCATTTTCTCCTTTTTGGCAGGCACTCAGGTCTTGCATAACTAACTCCCATTTTTGCCTTGATTTTTCAGAGTCAGATCAAGCGCTGGCAAGACTGACAACCAATGTACTAGGCCAGCGAGACCAGATTAACAGAAGAGGGAAGCAACTGTTCAGTGGGTTTGCTTACAGTTTTTCTGGCTACTTTGTGTATATCCATTTAATGCCAACAGCTGGGAAACTCTCAGCCAGAAACATATATTTAAGGTATTTTCTCTTTAATGTACCTTTATCGAATGGCCAAGAAATCTCATGACTTTAAGCCTGAGAGCTCCAGTAACTCTTCTGAAGGAATCCTCATTTTTGTTTTTAAGAATGAATAAAAATTAGAAGAACTCCAAACAAACAAAAAACCTCCCAAAATGCTTTCCAGGGTGGGGTGGGGTGGGGGAGTAAATCCCCCTTAGGCCACTTTCACACATGACAAGAAGCCAAAAAGCACACAAACCCAATTTTGTCCTTGCTTTGCAGCTCAGCTTTTACATACATTGAAATCCACATGGATAAACAAAACATGTCAGCAGTACACGCCTTCTGGGGAATTTTATGCTACAAAATGGGCAACCAGCATCAAAGTTTCATACTAAAACTTTGGTTCCTATTCCCAATGTATGATCCACACCCAGCTCCCAGTCCTTAACCAAATGGAGCCTGGAGAAACTCAGACGGGACAATCTCAAGAGTTTCCAAGGAACACCTAGAGCCGATGCTGGGCCTGCAGCCTCGGCACCTGCCTGTTCTGTCCATGGGGTCCCCAGACAGCTCCAGCATATGGGAAGCACTCCAGGTGGTTCTTGATGGGTTGGTCACAGCTTGCTGAGGAGACCTCTCTGCATCCCAGTCACTATGGCCTCCTGGCCGCTGCGGAGCCCATTGGATTGCTGCAGCTCCTGATAGAGCCTCCAGCTCCAGGGAGATGGAACTCAAACTGCTCAGCAAGCCTCTCTGTGTGACAGGCTCTGCAAGCCACCCTGGCCCTGCACCCAGGGGACCTGTGAGGAGTGACCACATGTTCTCCCCAAGAGCTCCTCAAAGGGCATGTGTGAAAGCAGAGGACCCTCGCAGCTCCCTCACGGCGTCCTGCATGCCAGCCCAGCTGCCCCACCTTCCCCGTGGGCCACACTGCCAGCCATGGCCACTGGGGCAGTGATGCAGGGAGCCCAGAGTGCTGAAGAAATGCCATTTACCGACGTGTAGCGCAGGATGGTTAGGAGGAGCTCGTCACCGGCCTCCCTGTAACAGAGACATGCAGTCAGCTGGGGTCAGCAGGCGCCTCACTTTCCTGTGTAGCAGCCTCTGGCCCCTTGTCCCCGTGGGAAGGCCCTCAGCTGCGCTGGGTGCAGGCACAGGACAGCGGGACACCCCTCTCTCCTGGGCTGCTGTGCCTTCCAGCCGCAAGGCGGGCTCCTCCCTAAAGACAGGGCCCTGCCGGCGCCCGGCCGGGCTCTGCTGAGGCAGCCCCACAGAGCCCTGCACCTCTGCAGCCCTGGGTGGGACCCGGTCCCAACACCTTTCCTCTCAGCCCTCTGCCACCCTGTCCCCGCAGGACTGCACCTGATGATGGCAGCTGCTTGTTCGACAGACAGGTTGTCCACCACGGTGGAGTTGATCTGGAGGAGCTGGTCGCCCGGCTGCAGCTTCCCTTCGGCGGTGCTCCCTGTGGGCAGGCCACCAGCACGGTTAGCCTCAACAGCACCAAGCCGGCAGGCCTTCCCCCCTCACTGCATGCTCCTCTTCCCACCCAGCACTAACTTGCCTCAGCAACTGCCCCTGGACAGCAAAATAAAGAGGTGCCAAAGATCATATCACCCTGTTGCCCATGCCCGTGCCACTTCACCCAGGCTGTCCACTGGCTCCACAAGCTGCCCCTGCACCACAGAAAGTCACTTTTGTGCATGTCTGCCTTGTCACAGCCCACCATGCACTCCTCAGACACCGCCTGCTCCGGGCCCAGCAGGAGGACCCGCAAGCTCTCAGGAAGCCACAGGAGGGCTGGTGGCACTGTCTGGCCCTTTGCCCACTGGCAAGCTCTGGTCCCACAGAGGCCTTTGGGGGCCCGGGCAGCTGTTGCAGTGCTCCCTCTCCGTGGGGTCTGCACCCTGCCCAGACCCTGCTGGAGCCCTCCTGGCGGCTGAGCACGCACGGGCTAGGGCTCAGCTCTGCTGGACTGCCATCATGCAGACCACAGTGCTGCAGTCCCTGGGAGATGCAGGCCAGACTCCCAGCATGGTGACTCCCTTCTCCAACTTGGGAGAATACAGAGGAGGTCTCCTTAACTACACTTGTCTGCTGGGAGGACCCACAACAAGGGAATAAAGGTGGTTTCTGAGCTTTGCTTTCCAGGAGAGCAGCAGCTGCAGGATCCAAGGGGCTAAGGAGCAGATGGATCTGTGATCTGAGAAGCACGCATGCAGTCCCCAGCTCCACCACAGCCAGCCTGCGGGCTGAGGCACACTACTGAATTTCTCTGCCAGACAGGTTTGCCCACTAAGCCACCGAGCACCTGCAACCTGTCCCTCAGAGAAACCCCAGCATCAGGCAGCATATGTGAAAGGCAAAACTCAGTAATTTGGAGTTAAACACAGGGCTTTTAGTTGTAGGCTTCCACAGCCAAGGACAGGAATAAAAAGAACAGGTTTCTTTGTACTTTATTTTATTAAAATGTTGATTCTTTCTGATTAGGAATAAAGAAAAGCATAACACAACACAAAACCTCCTTCCCCAGTTCTTAGACCCCAAGATCCTCAGCTAATTTAGCCATGTCTCATATGGGAAGGGACACAAAGACAAAATTTCACTCAAAAGCACTGTGCAAGGGCAGAGCCTTGGCCAGCCCTCAAGCCAGCCTCCCCACAACACCTCCTGCCCATCAAGGGAATGGTCTTTCTCTGGCAGTCACACTCGCACTGACAGGTAAAAAGCAGGCGTTTTTGTACACCCATTAAAAAAAAAAAAGGTAAATAAAAATACTCAAAGTTCTTAACTAAAAACCCCCAATCCACCTTAAAAGCAGAGTTATATCCCTCCCTTTTGTAACTGGAAGAGCTGATCTGCTTGAGTTCAGCAGAATTTCACCTGGGTGGCCTGTAACTAGCAGTGACCCGCTCCACGTTACAGGGCTGTAAGCCCAGAGAGCACTTTCAACAACAGATCACTGTGGCCACTGCAGAATAAGAACTCAAAGAGTAGATGAAATATTCCTTTGCATTTCAGATAAAACACCAAAAGGAACTTTGCTTTCAAGCAGCTCTTTGCACCCCTGAAGATAGGGGTCTGACTGCAGGTGAAAGATCAGCAGTGAAGCTGCCACTAGCTTAGACTTCCTCTGTGCCATCAGGATCAGGCAGATGTTCAAGCACTCAGTACACCACAGGCAAACAGGGTTTTGCCCTCAGTATTCAAGGATCACATGCCAACCAGAGGTACCTGAGAAACTCATGAACACCTGGCACGGTTTATCACTGAGGCCATCTGGAACAGTTCAGGCTTCTCACAGCTGTGACTGTAGGGAGAAAGACACAGGGCTTACCTGCAGTGACAGATGCAATTGTAAGAGGAGGGTTTGGACAGATCTCAAAGCCATAGTGATGGAGGATCAAATCTTTGTATACTGTGACAGTAAGTTTGACACGGCTGGCAGGCTGGGCACTGCCATCACTGGTGCTGTCTGTCACAGAAGCTCTGACCCTGTGAGACAAGAAGCCAGTGATTAATTTAGATACAGTGAGAAGATACTTTATCAAAGGGGCATAGACCCACGCATGTGCACACACCCTCACTTTCAGGGAGCTGTACCAGTAGACAGAGTGGTCAGCACTTCCCTGGTAGCCACGGGTGGCTCTGCACTGCACAGGCCAGCAGTGATCCCCCAGGCTCCAGAGAAAGCTGAAGGCATCAGAGCAGTGACACCAGCTGGTGGAAAGCAAAACTCTTTCAGTCACCCCAGCACAGTGGTCACATGGAGGGAGAACTCCAGGTGTGCTCCACAGCAAGCCCTGAGCTCCAGAGATCACAGCAACACTGGTATCCAGCAAGGCAGTGGGACAATTTACAGCTCTCTGCTTTTGCCAGCTTAATTTTGACTCAGAGACCTTAGGAAAGCAAAGCAGCTGTGGGGCAGGATGCTTTGTAAATGCAACCCAGTCTCGTCCTAAAAGCATGGGCCAATGGCAAGACAGAAAGAGAAGTACAATCCCATCTTCAAGAAAAGCTCATTTCACATTAATCAGTGTTGTACTTCTGCAGATGTGCATCACAAAATCAGAATGAGTGAAAGCAGGCACATCTCTCCCTGGAAACCAAGGGGGATACTTAAAACCAGTTTTCTCTAGGGACCACTGTATGTGTATTTCCCAAGAACATTTAAAACAGTAAGATCTGCAACCTGTGACTGCCCCTGTGTGTTGGGAACGAGGTTGTGCTGTCTCTGATGAAAGCTGATCAACAGATACTCCTTTTACAAAAGCTGTGCTCACCTAGATGCACCATCCCGAGAGCGATGAAGCCACTTTGCCACCATCTGCTCTATTCTACAGGCTCTGCGTGACTGGATTAAGTTAGTCTCCAAATCTTCCATTTACCTGAAAGACATAGAAATCACAGGAAACAGAATGATAAAAGATTAAGGAAATCTTCAAGACACTTGCTCAGAGTTACCAACACCTATTCACAATTCTTGCACAATAAAGAGATCCATTGGCAGCCTGTGAGGACCACACGGTTTATCAGAGGATCTTAATATCTGTAACACTTACTATGATTCTTCCTGTCCATCCAGTCTCCTCTGCCTGGTATTTTTGGTTAGTCCATGCTGGTGATCAGTCAGTGACTGTCGCTGGATTAAAGGCCATTATAGAGTCCGTCTCTCACACAGTGCATTAGCTTCTTATGGCAGAGAACGACCCAGTAACCTCTTGTGTTCCTTTTTCATGGTTTCTGGATCCAGTGATCTGTTCTCTCAACACGAGAAAGCTGCCATACCTAGTGACAGGAAAACCCTTCTCTATTTTAGTCTGGGGTCCCTGAACATTAACTTTGGTAACACCCACCTGTACATTGATCAAAACTAGATATGCTTCTTCCATTGACCAACATTTCAGGGACACAGCCTTCAGCTTCACTGGGCGAAACACTTCTGGGCATGACAGTGAGGTTTACAGCTAACTCCTGGCTGCCTCAGAGAACCAGAGAGCTGGTGTTTTCCTTCCCTGTGACAGATTTCCTCTCTGATTAATACAGTGACAGAAACTCTGCAGAGAGCAGTAATGAAGCAAGAAACTGAGTGGACACTGCCAGCTGCTGCACACTGCTGTTTGCACTAGCAGCAGCAGTCTCTAAACCAAGGTAATAATCTCAAATTTGTCTCTGATACAACTGGCCCAGTGTCTGCTAGCCATGGGGCTCTGCAAACATATGTTGTTCCAGAAATCAGCAGTTTCAAAGCTCTAGTTCAACATGAAAATGATGACTCACCCAACCTGCTCCTTGTGCGTGTGCCCTCTGCTGTGGTTAGGGTGTTTTTAGTCCTACTGAACTGAAGAACTGTGGCATCAGAAGGGTTTGGCTCAGAGCTGGTTAATTCATTGTGACTTTAATTGCACCTAAAAATGTTCCTTCGTTTGAAGACACAAAGGCTAGATCAGCTTCCAGACCCCAGACTGAACCTGGCAGTTGATGATTCCTCTATGAAACCTGGTAACTTGCCACTTTAACATTGTGCCTCCCAAGATACAGAAAAGCTAAAGCCACATACCATTTTCATTATTAATTCAAACACTGGAAAGAACTGTGGGCTGCAAGTGAACCAAACACAAAATGAAACAGAAAATATGTCTGCATCCATGAGAAATCATGAAGAATATAAACTCTTAGTATTTCAATTGTATCTCAGCAAGGAAATAGAATTATAGGTACCTTTGACACTGTGTCTCCTGGTCAGCTTTCAAGATTCTTGTGTCCTGAGTTCCTCTCTCGTGTCTTTCACACAGTAAGTTCCACACACTGGGGACATTGTCTGTTATGCTGGGACAGTGCACAGGTCAGTGGGCTGCTGGTCCATAGCAGGAGTTTTCCTGTAGCAGAAATATTAGTAAGTTAGCTTCAGAATAACAAGATGTAAAAGAGATGACTGGAAGCTGATGGAAATGAGGCACAAAACATTTAATCTCGACACAAACTGAAGCTCTTCCCCTTTGCACCCTCCCAACTCACAAGACTCCCCCTAACTGATCTTTTCTAACAAGGACAAAAGGACAGGACCAACATTTGTTGATGTCTCTTTCCCTCCCAGGAAGCCATTCAACCCTTCAGGAGTTCTTTCACTGAGCATTCCCTTGGCTGCTCTTTCTTAGGCAACCCAACTTAAAACTGCTCCTTCAGCCACACTGCTCCTCAAGCTGTCTCTGAGCAGTAGCTCTGAACCAAAACTGAGTACCTGTGCAAGCAAATGGTGTTTTCTGAAGGAAACCAGAGCTTGTGGGATGGGAAATCTGCTCCCTTGCCAGAGGGTGACTGGGAAGTAATCACACAGTGAGTAGAAGCAAAGCAGTTCTGCAGCCTGAAAGGCGCACATAGGACACATCAAACCAAGGCTTGGGCAGCCATCAGCTGTGCCCAGCATGTTCCCCTTCAGCCTGAGTACCTCACTGCTTCTATCAGGCAGCTCTGCAGACACTGTAACACTCACACAGCAGTGGCTGCAACCATCTTCTGACTTTGACTGAACCTTTCTCAACAGCCTATAGTGCTTTGGCTTTCCTACATCCCTTCAAGAGGTCCAATGTTCCCCCTGAGCCATGGGGAAAGTCCATCAGCTCCTGATGCACTGAGATGATCTGGTCTCTGGTGCTTTCTCATTACCTCCATGTGCTTCACCCTCTCCCTGTGCCACATCCTCCTTGCAAAAAGGACAGACATTCCTTTCAGTGCTTCTGCTGTGCTTCATAAAACAGAATTTTTGCAGAAAGTTTCTTAATCTGCAGGACAAGGAGGAAAAGCTTGAAAAGCAAACAAATGCTTTAAAAACCCAGATGAAATACTAAAATGGAAAAAGTACACATTATCCTTTCAGTAAACCAAAATGTTTGTTCCAAACAATGGGTGTTTTAGAAGGGGCAGTTCTGGCAGATACTTCCCTGTCATTGTGCAGAACACACGGTAGCAGCAGCCTGCTTTCCCATGGTGTCCCCAGGGCACAAGGCACCTGCACATGTGGTGAGTGGGACAGGGCTACCCAGCCCGTTGCACACACCTATCATATGACCAGCTGGCACCTCCTCCTTGCTTCAGAGACGTCCTTACAAAATCTCTGACCCGAGTCCTTCTCCCACTCACCCCTTTGCAACTATTTTTGAGCCAACCACGTCACTAAGCAGCTTGAGTGGGTTAGGATCCTAATACAGTGAGATCCTTAAACTCTGTCAGAGGAAACTAAGACTTGCCAGGTGGTTGCACGGCCAACTGACCCATCCAGACAGCCACTGCTTGGTGTCTCAGAGGAAGCCCAGGTGGGCAATTCTGGCTTTTCAGGAACAACACCAACTTGAAGATCAGGGCCTTGGCAATCATCAGGGCATGCAGCCACAGGGTGGTACAACAGACAGCAGTGCTGGGAAATGCACTGTCTCCTGTATGGAGGAACAGAGGAAATGAAGACTGCCAGCCTTCGTTGTCTGTGTGTCACACCCCCCCTGCCACTGCAGCGACAAGAGAATCATCATAGTATCATCAAGGTTGGAAAAGACCTTCAAGATCATAAAGTCCAACCGTCTGCCCTACAACCCCTAACCACTAAACCATCTCCCGAAACACCACGTCCACCCATTTTTTGAATACTGCTTCCCCACCAGCTTCCCTTTCTACACTTTTCCCTTCAACTACTTCAGGTGGCATAGTGGGTTCACACACTCCACCCCTGCTGCAAACAGGACATCACAGATCTGCTCTCACATCACTCAGTTCTTGTCTAGTCCAAAGTAGACTGGAATGTTGGTGGCAGCCTGCTATATGAGGTGAGGAAGCTGTGAAGTGCCGTGTGTGAACTGTGCAATCATGCAGAAGGCAGGCAACAGAGGAGCATTCCACCAGCTAGCCCAGATTTGACTGGCAGGAAAAATAAAACCAAACCAACCTTCACGGAGAATTCGACTTTTGTCATGTCATTACATGGAAAGTATTAATTCATCAAACTGAAATTTTCTGAGGGACAAACGTTTTACTGTTTTCTTTGAGATTGTATCTTTGTTTTAAAGTGTTCACTACCATCAAAATGCAGCAGCAGGAGCAGTAGTCAGAACGCTCAGGTCTCCTCCACTCACTGAGAGCACAGACCTGCATGAGCAGAAATAGTTGCAATGAGCTGTCACAGAAGAGCTCTGGATGTGGTCCACTTGTATCTTCACTCCTTTAGGCTTTTGGAAGCATCTTTCTAAGTACTTCTTGTAATGGATGCCAGTCAGCAGTGTGCAATCTTGAGGAAGGCAATTAACAAAACAGCAAGAAGGTACAATGTGCCCTGCCCTCCCCCAGCCCCACATCACAATAATGGGCACTGACAAAGAGCTGTGACACTCCAGTGCTCCTCTGGGTCAGCAGAGCTCTGCTGCCTGTAGTTCACTCACTCACTGTCCGTGCACCAAGCCTTCCACGTACAGGCCTCTGTGCACGTGGCAAGTGAAGAAGACGTGGGAACACAATCCTTGCTCATCTGCTGCAAGTTCTTCCCCATTGGTGCCTTATAAGCGCACACACAGCTGAGGCAGCACCAGGCCAAGATCCAGACTTTCTCAGAGTAACCATCAGACAAAGCAAGGATAACCTAGGCTAAATGACCTCTGGCTCTAGTCAGGATTTCAGCATGGTGGCTTTTCCTGTGTAGCTTTTTGATTCTGCCAGAGGCATCAGGCTAACTGAAAGCAATGAGGACAACAGGCAGCCTGGGGGAAAGCAGAGGGAAGGAGATCATGGGCAGGTCTGACTCAGCTGCCTGTGCTGAGCTCTGTGAGCTGGGACACTGTGAGAAAGAACCCACCTTCTGCCTTCTCCCACAGACACTGTCAGAGGTGGTCAAGCCAGCTGAGGACAATTCCTTTCTGCTGCTTTTTAAGGGCTCCCTTGCACTTGCCCACAAAGCTCCCAAATTCTCCTGTGGGCATTAGTGACTCACTGGACAGTGCAGGACATCCAGCTGCTGGCAACATAAAGGGTCCATATACAAGATCTTTCTGCAGCACTCCATCTTCACATCAGCACTAACCACTCATGACAGCCCAGCCACTCTCACCCTGGTGTTTCCAGAGCTCCTGCTCTAGAGTTGTACTGATGGATGGAAGTTTCAGATTCAGTTTGATTTTTACCACAGGAGTGAAATACCTGACCTTTACAGGGGCCACAAAAACACCCTTGATCACTCTTCACACATGATCCCAAGTGCATCCTCATGAGGCAAATGAAGTGAAATTCAAGTTTTTTATTTAAGTTTCCTGAAGAAACTTTTCCTGCTGCAGAAGCTGCTGGGAAAACCACTCCTTTTAAAGATGTGCCTACAAGCTCTAAACATCAGTTTCCATTAACTGGAAAAGCCTTAGGCCTCACAGCCAAAATTTGTGGTGTTGAAAACCCAGGCAGCAAGACTCAATGGCAGCGAGTGCCTCGGCCCGAAGGGTAAAGGTAGTGCTTTGTGCTGGTCCCCTCTGCCTTTCATCAAAACCCAATCTCTCTTTTGACACATGGTCAAACCCTTTGCACTAGGTTCGATCTTTAAAAAGCAGTCTGCTGTTCCCCAGGAGGGGTCCCCAGCTCCAAAAGTGACCTTCTGTGATCCTCCAAATGTTCCTTTATGGGGCTGAGGAGTCTCCAAACAGCAAGCAGGACCACTGGCATTACCACCACTCATTGTTGCTAAGGCAGCCTCCATGTCCTGTCTTTCCTCTGGTCCTCTGACAGATGGCTAGTTGCAGACCAGAGTTCTTGGGCTTCAAAGCAATCACAGTGATGTTGAACTTCAGCAGTTCTCCTGGAGAAAAAGCAGACATCTCTGCTATTCATGCCGTGCTATGAGAACACTACCCACTACCGCTGTGAAAGCCACCTTCCAGAACAAGCTGTGAAAAACACACAACAGGGTTGTTCATTTTGTTATGTCTTACTTCCCCTTTGCCTTTTCATGGCAGAGTAGAGGAGTATGAACAAGTCCACAGTTTTGCCAGTATCCAGACTGTGCCTAGTCTTGTCAAACAGGCTGAAGGTGCTGGTAGAACCCCATGCTCTGCCCTCCCCAAGACAGAAAAAGAAACAGCCACCAGAAAAAAAACACAATATCAAAATGATCCTGTATCCACCCACCACTATGCAGAAGGTAGTAACTTACAGGAAAGGAGTGAATGGAGGCAAGGCTACCCTCAGGGCAGCAGGTAACTCCCCTCCTTGCCTACCTTGCCTTCCCAGGTGCTTCTGAACAATAGCTCTGGATCTGTAACATCAGCCTGTTGATAATGTGGATGATGGTGCATCCATACCTGCTGGTCCAAGTAAAGAGCAGGAAGAAAATGCAGGGACGGGTATCTTGGGAAGAGCACAGGGACTTTGCCCAGTTGTGTAGGGATGGGGTCAGGAAGGCCAAAGCGCAGCTGGAGCTGAACTTGACAAGGGATGCACAGAATAATAACGATGGCTTCTGTAGGTGTGTCAGCCAGAAAAGGAAGGTCAGAGAAAGTGTGCACCCCAAAGGACACAACTGGCAAACTGGTAACAATGGGCAAAAAGGCTGAGGGACTCAAAAAACATTTCTCCCTCAGTCTTCACTGGCAGCCTCTCTTCCCACAGCTCTTGAGTGGATGTGCCGCAAGGCAGGGACTGGAGAGAAAAGTCTCTCCCACTGTAAGAGAAGATAAGGTTTGTGACCATCTGAGGAACCTGAACATACATAAGCCTATGGGACCAGTCGAGATGTCTTCTAGAGTCCTGAGGGAACTGGCTGATGTTGTTGCCAAGCCACTCTCCATGATTATTGAAAAGTCATGGCAGTCAGGTGAAGTCCCCAGTGACTGGAAGAAGGGAAACACTGCACTCATTTTTCCAAGGGGAGGAAAGGAGGACCATGGAAACTACTGACCTGCCAGCCTCACCTCTGTGTCTTGAAAGATCATGGAACAAATCCTCCTGGAAGCTCTGATAAGGCACATGGAGGAAAGGGAGGTGACTCAAGACAGCCAGCATGGCTTCACCAAGGGCAACTGACTGGGTGACCTGCCTAGTGGATGAGGGGAAGGCTGTGGATGTGGTCTACCTTGACTTCAGCATGGCCTTTGACACAGTCTCCCACAGCATCCTCCTGGAGAAGCTAGCGATCCATGGCTTGGACAGGTGCACCCTTGGCTGGGTCAAAAACTGGTTGGATGACCGGGCCCAGAGAGTGATGGTGAATGGAGCTGCATCCAGCTGGCGTCCCGTGACCAGCGGTGTCCCCCAGGGATCAGTACTGGGCCCAGTCCTATTCAATATCTTTATTGACGACCTGGATGTGGGGATTGAGCCCACCCTCAGTAAATTCACAGATGACACCAAGCTGGGGGGGAGTGTTGATCTGCCAGAGGGTAGGAAGAGGCTGCAGGAGGACCTGGGAGTGCTGGTGGACAGCCGGCTGAACATGAGCCAGCAGTGTGCCCAGGTGGCCCGGATGGCCAATGGCATCCTGGCTTGTATCAGGAATAGTGTGGCCAGCAGGAGTAGGGATGTAATTCTCCCCCTGTACACAGCACTGGTGAGGCCTCACCTTGAGTACTGTGTACAGTTCTAGGCCCCTCACTTCAAGAATGATGTTGAGGTGCTGGAGCGGGTCCAGAGGAGAGCAACAAGGCTGGTGAAAGGACTAGAGGGAAAGTCTTATAGGGAGAGGTTGAGGATGTTGGGGTTGTTTAGCCTGGAGAAGAGGAGACTCAGGGGGGGACCTCATCACTCTCTTCAGCTACCTGAAGGGAGGTTGTAGTCAGGTTGGGGCTGGGCTCTTCTCCCAGGCAACCAGTGACAGGACAAGAGGGCATAGGCTGAAGTTGCTCCAAGGGAGGTTTAGGTTGGATATTAGGAAACACTTCCTCACGGAGAGGGTGGTTAGACATTGGAATAGACTTCCCAGGGAAGTGGTGGAGGCACCGTCCCTGGATGTGTTCAAGGCAAGGCTGGATGTGGCACTTAGTGCCATGGTCTAGATGGTGTGGTGGTGTTGGTCATAGGCTGGACCTGATGATCTTAAAGGTCTTTTCCAGCCTTGGTGATTCTGTGTGTGATTCTGTGAATTCTTGCCTAATCAACCTAGAGGCCTTCTTTGATGAATTGACTGCAGCAGTGGACAAGGCAAAAGCACGGGATGTCATCTATCTGGACTTCTGTAAGGCCTTTGACATGGTCCCCCACAACATCCTTCCTTCTGAAATGGAGAGATGGATTTGATGGGTGGACTATTTGGTGGATAAGGAATTGGCTGGATGGTTGCATCTAGAGGATGCATCTAGGTCAACAGGTCCACGTCCAGATGGAGATCAATGACAAGTGGTGTCCCTCAGAGGGTCTATATTGGGACAAGTACTGTTTAATACCTTTACCAATGACACAGACAGTGGGATCAAGTGCATCCTCAGCAAGGTTGCAGACAACATCCAGCTGAGTGGTGTGGGTGACATGCCTGAGGGACAGGATGCCATCCAGAGAGACCAGGCCAAGCTTGAGAAGTGGGCCTGAATGGTCCTTATGAGGGTCAACAAGGCCAAGTGAAAGGTCCTGCACCTGGGTCAGACAAACCCCCAGTATCAATACAGACTGGGGGATGAATGGATGGAGAGCAGCCCTGAGGAGGACTTTGGAGTGTTGGTTCATTAAGAGCTGGACATGAGTCAGCCAAAGGTATCCTGGGCTGCACCAAAAGCAGCAGGGCCAGCAAGGCAAGGGAGGGGATTCTGCCCCTCTGCTCTGCTGAGACCCCACCTGCAGTGCTGGGTCCAGCTCTGGGGTCCCCAGCACAAGACAGACATGGACCTCTTGGAGTGGGTCCAGAGGAGGGCCACAGAAATGGTCAGAGGAATGGAACACCTCTCCTATGAGGACAGGCTGAGACAGTTGAGGTTGGTCAGCCTGGAAAAGGCTCCAGGCAGACCTTATTGTGGCCTTTCAACACTTAAAGGGGGCTTTTAAGAAGATGGAGACAGACTTTTTAGTAGGGCCTGTAGCAACAGGACAAGGGGCAATGGTTTTTAACTGGAAGAAGGTAGACTCAGACTAGATATAAGGAAGAAGAGCTTTAGCAATGAGCGTGGTGAAACACTGGCCCAGGTTCCCAGAGAGGTGGTAGCTGCCCCATCCCTGGAAACATTCAAGGTCAGGTTGGACAAGGCTCTGAACACCCTGATCTAGTTAAAGATGTTCCTGCTGGCTGCAGGAGAGTTGGGCTAGATGACCTTTAAATATCCCTGCCAACCCAAACCATTCCATGACTATGATTTTATGTCCTGTGTAGCTGGTCACACATGTTCTCACACAGACAAACAAACATATCTGCTGACCAGCTAGGGGATCTGGGTCATGTGATGGATCAGCTACAGCATATGGAGGTACTGACACAAGAGGCGATGTCTGCTCCTTCAGCTGCTGCTCTTGTCCAAGTACCACCAGTAGGGACAAATGATCTTTGCTTCCTAGGCAGGCAGCAGAAAACTAAGCTCACTCTTGACACAGCTCACTGTGAGTCTGAACTGCATCAGAAGACACTTTTGGCAGGACTGGGCATCTCTGCAGCAAAGCTTTTAAAGGTCAGCCAGCCCTGACAAGGCACTGGGACAGAAAAGCAATTTACAGATTTTCTACATAGCTTCTAAAGATGTTCTCCAAGATACAGTGGGGGGAGATGGCTGGGCCAGAGGACCAGGATTAATGCTTTCATGGCAACCTACCCTCCCACCAGAATACAAGCAAACCCCAGGTGGGAAGATGATCCTAGAACCACCCCCAAGAATGTTTCTGTATGGTCCACAAGGGCTCTCCTCTTCTTAGGAGATATTGTATCCAAGACAACATCTTGGAAGTTCTTCAGAGGACCCTAAAATGCTACTAAGATGCCCAGACTCACGATTTGAATTCTGTCTGGAAGCAGGAGCAGCTGGATGGCACATGGTCACAGAGGCAGAGCACACATTCACATTTGGACCCCAGCACTCATCCATTACCTCCCAGCTTCCACATCCCCTGGGACTCTCCACATGCTCATCTCTATGCAAACACAGCAGACACTGACAGACTGCGCCTCCTTTCTCTTTCACCATTATTTTTCACCGAAATTGAGGACTGTTACAAGCCACTGTCATGGCTTCCACCTCCATCCCCTGCAGCAAGGCAGGCGAACAGTTAAGCAACAAGGAACATGAACACATGGGCAGGGGTGAGTCACAATGCTGTCATTATTCAGCTGTGATGAACTGCTGCTGTTATAGTTTCCCCAATCACACAATTAAATAACATAACCCTAGTAAAAAACAAAACAAAACAAACCACTACGGTCATCCTGTCTCATAAGTCAACACCATCTTGGCAGGAGAAGTTTTCCCTGAGTGTTTTGGTTTGAGCAAGCTCTTTGCTAATTTTTTTTATTCTTTCAGTGAACTTTTTAGCAGCACCAGTGGACTGATAATAACCAAGGTCACTTCTGACTGTCTGCAGCCTCCCCCCCTACAGGGGAGCAGATGAGACCAAAGGCAGGATCAGCAAATCAGAATATTCCCTTCTCATCATATTTTCCCTCTTTGGCTTTCAGTATAGGTTAAGACATCACGAAGTCAAGCCTTTTGTTTCCTTTTCCTCTCACTTTTCTGCTTCCTGTCACTTCTCTCCCCCTCTCTTTGGCCCTCTCTCTTTTCCCATTTTCCGTCCCAGCGACATCCCAGGACCCCGTCCATGCGCCCAGACACTCCCCCCTTCAGCTGGGAGTCCCCAGGGAGAAGAGTTGCTGTGAGAGTGGCTGGGGGAGGAGAGAGGGGATGGGGTGTTGCACATCCCTTTACAAATATAGATATATTCCCTTATCACTAATAATTAAAATCAATCTGTTTCACTTTTCAACACAGAAAGCCTCTCTTTCTCATTTTTCTCCCTCTTTCCCTACCTTGGGGGAGGAGGGGAGGGAGGGGTGAATCGAGAGACTGCCAACTCAGTGCCAAACCGACACATTGAGCAAATCTGTGATGTTTCCCAGGATTTTGTGGAGATGATCTGCATTCACACAGGGCTTGCCCAGATCACAGGTCAACCCAAATTGTGCACACACAAGTTCCTGCCATATGCGAGACATGGGCCCACCTGGGGCTCATCCTGATGCCTCAGGAGGAGGGTCCAGAGCGGGATTCTCCCCCAAAGCCACATCCCTCCGTGTCACCATGTCAGTCCCTTCACTCATTACAGCAGCACCGCTTCTCCTCACACAGAAAACACCCCCATGATACTGCTCAAAATTGCCAGATGTCACTAATAGGATTGAGGTTTGTTCTCTGCTCAGCAGAGTTTATCCTCCACACTCTTACGTCAGCTGCTTGTCTGATCAGTTCTGGGGCCCTGGTTGTAATTGTTTTGGTACCACAGGATGGCCTGCTCGCTTAACAAGGACTTCACAGTGAGCTAATGTCCCTCTGACCGTGTGACAGTTCTGAGCTCTTCAGCCCAGCCTCTCCATGTAGTGGAAGTTGAGCCAGGACCCAGAAACAGAGCAGCTTCGACTTGGCTAAAAAGAGAGGGAGCCCTAAGGCACCAGCCAGTGGGTCAGCAAGCTCGTGACCCAGCACTGTGCACAAGTGTGGGGCACGTCCCTTCAGGCTGGCCAGGAGGCAGCATACCAGCACAATCCTGCAGAGTCTTCTGTACCTTCACAGGTTCATCTACTCCTATTGGCAACAGAAAGAGAACCTGTGCTGTGCCAGAGACACAGGACCTTGTCTGCGAAGCAAGAACAGGCAAGTCCAGCCCCACCTGACCACAGCACCACCGTGCAGAAGCCTTCTCCAGCTGTTCAAGCCAGCAGTCACCACTTTGGATTGCCAGGCTGCCAGTGAGCAGGGGAGCAATTTCTGGCTTGTCACCTGCTGTCACCAACTACCTTAGGCAAAGGCACCAATTTGACTTATTTAGTTTTCCTTCAATACATCAATGTATTTGGGTTTCAGGTTTTTGTTTCTACAGAACATGAGTTCTTTGCACTTGAGTGGCCCATCGCAGCTCAAGGAACAAGGCGACAGCCACCACCATGCCCACTCATCAGCCCATCCTCAGAGCCACGGCAACCTCTGACCCCCAACAAATGAACACACATTGTGAGAACACAGACAGACTGAAGCAGCCTGAGGGTGTGCCCTTCCTGATACCTCCTACAGCTACTCAAAACTCACAGTCCTTTTCTGGACTCTTCTCACTGTGCACTATATTCTTCAGTCTCAAAGCAGAAAGCAGCACATACCATGCTAAGCCATTAAGTGTTTCAGAACCCATGTCAGACACATCATGTGCCCAAGCTGGAGTTTCCACAAAGTGCTGCCAAGTCACAGCATTATATCCTTCTCATCCAAAATGGGAAAACCTCTGAAGTTCAGCTCTTCTTTGACCACCGTCCCCTAGAAAAAAAAAAAAAGTAAAACTACTGTTGACTTCAATATTATTGGAAACCCAGGTTTTCTGCAAACAGCTGCTGCTAGAAAGAAAAAAAAAAAGAAAAGAAAAAAAAGGGAACAAAACTTTCCACCTGCTGTAAGTAAAAAACAGTCAGCAGGAGGATTCTGAGACTTGGCAACCCAGGGAAGACAGGAGAGATTCTGCTTCAGTCTGTGGTGTTGCTGAACCCTGCCTGATGAAATTGCTGCCCAGTGATGAGGATTCCCAGGAACAGCAGGGACACTGTCTGTGCTGCCTGTCCTTGCACAGTCTGGCTACTCGAGTCCTCCAATCTTCCTCCTTCCCACAGCACTGCTCAGGTTTTATACAAACACACTCTGGCTCTGAAAGGTCACAGCAGCTTCACACATGGATGTCACCTGGGATCGAGCTGCTCACAGCTCCAGACATACTCTCAGGTCCTCGTCACTGGGGAGCCTGCCGTGCAGATGTGGGTTGGACCAGCACAGCCTAGGGTCCCAGTACTTCGCAGAGGAGAGGAACATCATGAGACCCCATGCAACATGCAGACACAGGGTTTACTGATGGGGGCACAGACTCAGCACTGCTGGGACCTGGTGCCAGCACTGCTAGCCAGGTGGCTCCATCCCACACCCTGAGAACAACAAAGGAAGAAGTGAGTTGCCTTTGGCAAGCTGATGAGTGAACCTGAAGCTCCAAATGAGCTACACCCTCCACAGCAATCACATAGCACAGCCATCTCCTAAGAGGCCCAGAGGAATCTAGCATGTGCCATCTTCAAGCAAAAGTCAAGTAATACCTGGCAAGACCCAGCAAGCCAGGAGTACATCTTGTAGTTTGCTTGAGAATAGACACAAACCTCAGAGAGGCAGGGTGAGCAGCACTGCCACATCAAGCCTATTGCTGCCAGGTACTCATGAAGATGGTCCCTTTGTCTCTTTCAGCTTGACTAGTCATGCTACTGCTGGCCAGAAGTCATCAGTGACCATGAGCACAAGTTTACCACTCACTGCTGCTCTCCCCAGCTAACCTGCAATGCCAGCTGTTGGCCTTCTTTCTTATGTCATTTTCAAGACTGGCCTGCACACCATTACACCTTCACTGTGCCCTGGTTTCCTGCAGACATCTGAATTAGTTTTAAAATACTAGGTTCTGGACATCAGAGGCATATACTTGAGGCACCAGGTAAACATCATTTCAGCAAAGGCCCCCACTTCTTTGCCTGGCTCATCTATTCAGAGCAGACAGGGAGAAGAAAAGCCTTGTGTACAGTCCATTACACACAAACTGAACAAAATGATAAACAGAATGTTCAAGGTGGAAAGGATAAAAATCAATACTTCCCCTCCTGCATAGTTTTCACTTCTAAAAATAGACTTGTGGGGAAGTGTGTGAAGACTTTCATCCTATCAGCTGTACCTCTCTGGACAAGAATTCCCAGCACAGAAGGAATGTTCTCCTCTAATTTCCCAACTATAGTTTTCCATGAGTAACTTATTTTCACAGTGGTGAAAAGAACTGCCTCTGTCCCACCCCTGGACCCTGTGTGCACAATACCATGAAACCAAGCAGCTCACCACATCAGCAACACTTCATGCCACTTGCTATTTGCACAACAGGGAGGAAGAAAAAAGATTCTGTTAAGAACTCCACATATTGGCACTGATCTTCATGTCCTGGTGCAGACCTTGAACCAACAAACATGCCTGTAAAGTTCAGCACTCCGGAGTATTTCCAGTGTCTTCCTGGAATTATTGGCAGAGAAGAAAACACACCTCAGCATATACAAGTTCAGGACAAGCAACGCAGCAGATTCCTCTGTACCTCCCTACCAAATATGATCTCTGTGTGTGTCTTGGACTTTATTTACTGAGCATGATATGCTGGGAAACAACTTCTGCATGGCCTTTTGGCAAATGCCAAAAAGGCATGAGTAAAGAAAGGGAAAAATACATGCACTTGGAAAATACAGATTCAGGATTCTCATGCTGCATACAGAGCTACTTCACAAAAGCCTAAGAGCTTCTCTTCAACTTTAAAAATGCCAAGCTTTTTGCAGCCATTAGAGCCCTGATAACTAGAGAGGATTAAACACACTGCACTATTTGCTAGCAGCATGCTTAGGAAGAATTGAGAGGGTAATTTACTAAAACTTTAAGAGAAGCATAAACCCAGGATAAATTATACAGCACTACACTTGGAAATGTGTGCAATATGCCTGCTACCAATGGCTAAATTAGTGGAGCAGAGAAGTCTCCACCACAGCAAGCTCCAGCCTTAGCTGCACACCTAGCTGCACCCAAACACTCCCATTTCTGCTGCTGAGCCAGTCGTTCCCACCTCAGCTGTAGTTGGTGCAGGACGTGATGGAGAAGCACTGGTGGGAGATAACTTAATCTGTCATTTCCTGAAGGGCTTCACTGGCTTCTTTCAAGCCCCCTGACCATTCAGAGCCCTCCTATCCCTCTACTCTTGTCTGAAAAAGACCTGTCTCTACAGCACTGTCTCTAATATGTCTTCAGTATCATGGGGCTGGACAGGGGGTTCAGCCTTTTCCTCTGAGCAGTGCTGAGTCCTTGTACTCTTTCCAGTGCACTCTTGCTTTTGGTCTTTCCACCCAACCTGGTCCCAGAGCTTTCTCATCACTCTTGGTAGAGCTGCACAAGCTGATTCCCAAATGGAGGGATGGAGCAAAGGTTAGATGCCTCTCTAGCTAATCTCAGCTGGAATTTCTGTGGGGAGAATGAAATACTGTCCTATAGACTTCCAGATAACTTTCCTGCTGTTACAGCCTGGCTTTTTATCAGGTTGTAGGATGGCCTTCTGAATGTTTCTCCCTCTTCCTTGCTACAGAAAACCCCATATGGGAGTGAGAACAGCACCACAGTAACAGATTATGCCATGGAAATGGCCCATTGGGGACTTCCTATCTAACATGACTGTCATTTCCACCTCAAATTCTGCAGATTCTTCTGGGCCAGCAGGTCTGCTCCTCCAGCACAAGACCCTCAAGACTAATGTGCTTCCCTACATTTCTTGCCTATATCCCCTTTAGACCATTCAGCCTTATTTCTCACATCTCACGGGGGAGTTAGGTCTCAGCCCAATCTGCCAGGAAGAAGAAACTTGGCACTACTGTAGCAAACCTGCCTGCAACATGGGAGCCACAGGCAAGCTGCTGCAGAGTCACAAAAACACATGATGCTCAAAGAGGTAGAGACTAACATGCACATCCAGAACAAATTACCCAGGTGGAAACTGGCAGCTGTGTTTTCAGTGGTTAGACAGCCATGGTGAGCACACACAAATGAAGCAAATCCAATCACTTTGCCCAGCAACACAAATTTCCAACACTGGATGAACAGGCACTGCCGCCCTGACCTTATACCCTGTACTTCAGAGTTCTGATCTCTGTCCTCCAGCTGCCCCACAAAGATTCTGCCTTTGCCCAGCAAGACCACTGCCCTTGGTGATGAAGGAGCTCTCCACAGAATGCTGCAATCGAAGTTTGCATGTTAAAGCCACTCTGACTTCTGCTCCCTCATGCTCAGGTGAAATTTCTCTCACCATATTTTCCTATTGTGGTTAAAAATCCAAAATAATTAACTGTGAATTCCACAACAGGAAGGTGCTGGGGCTTTTTTGCTGCTTGTTCTGTTGTGTGGGGGGTGGCTGTGTGGAGGCATATAGCTTCCACCCATGAAAATTAGCTCACATCATCTGGTACAAGATCAGGCCAGAAACCATCAAACAAGACACCTGAACGAAAAGAGAGGCACACAGAATTCACACAGACACAGCAGAAGCAGCTGCCACCCAGCAAAGCAGGTATTTTTGGATAAAATGATAACTGCAGGACACTAGACGAAGCCTCAGAGTCGCCAGCTCTCTGCTAGACCCCTGGGTTAGTATGGCACCCTTTCCCTGTCAGCCTGGCCACCACCAGCTGAGCCAGTGCAGCAGCTCTCGGGCAGGCATCACCCCGCTCGTCATGAACTCCAGTGGCAAAGCCACCTTCCACGTGGCTTTTGAGGAACAGTCGACGTAAAGCCAGACCAGCAGCACTACTTACTGCAATACCTCTTGGAGCCAAAACCGCCGGTTTTGACCGTCTCGGCGACGAGCTGCTCCGGACCTGGCCGGGTCCCGCCCGCGGGGATAGCGGCGGCAGCGCCGGGAGCCCGAGTGCCGCCCGTGCCCGCAGCCGCTGTAGCTCCACGGCCGCCGCCATCCGCTCCGCGCCCCAAACCCCTCTCCTCGGCGGGGGCTCCGGCAGAGCGGGGCAGGGAGGTAGGCGCGAGGAGACCCGCCCGGGGAGCCCCGAGGGGCGCGGCCCCTGCTCGGGGCGCAGCCTGGCGGGAGCCGGGAGAGGGCCGGTGGGCGGCAGGCGGCCCGACCAAGGGCCTCGGGCCCCGGAGCTGCCGTGCCGTCGGGGGGTTCCTTGGGCCGCCTCCAGCCGGGGCCGAGGATCCCGCAGCTCCGATGCTGGTGGGATGGGAGCGGCCCCACGCCCAACCCCACCGCCGCTGCAGAGAAGCCTCCCCCTTTACCTGCTGCCAGGAGCGGAACGGAAAGCAGTCGGCAGCGGGGCAGATGCGGCCTCTGCCTGGGCAGGCGGGGCCGGGGCAGCGGAGCGCGGCGCTCCGCCCTCCCCGGGCCGCTCCCCGTCCCGCCCAGTGGGCGAGCCCCACCGCCTCCTTCGCCTCCCCCGTCGCCTCCGTTTGGCGGCGTCGCGGTGAGCGGTATGTACCCTCAGAGGCTCCGCGTTTGGACGCACCACCGCCCCGCCGACACGGACAGGGCAGGCGATCAGTCGGGCTGTGCCCCCGCGGCTGCAGCCGGGCAGCCACCGCCTCCCTGCCAGCCGCCTTACACCACCTGCTGCGCCGGCACCGCCGTTGTCTTACTCCAAGCTACGTCTCCAACGAAGTCCCAAGTTTTCCCAGCCTCTGCAAGGTTTTGGAGAGGCCGAATCCATCAGCCGCATAAAGACGAAGCTGCTGCACGTCTTTGCCTCCAAGTCCTACCAGCAGCAAGACTGAGATGGTATTCCCCAGGTATAAAAAAAACAGACGTGCAGCATATACCTGTGTGGCTGTCCACACAGAGAAAACACTGGCATGTTCAGTGACCACACAAACAGAAACAGCACTAGCAGTTCAACCTGTTCTCCTCTGATCAGCTAGAGGTACCCTACTGGGCAACACATACATATATATTTAACTCTTTAGCTTGGAGGAGACTGAGGGGCGACCTCATAAAAGTTTACAAATATGTTAAGGCGGAGTGTCAGGATGGTGGCCAGGCTTTTTTCAGTGATGTCCAGTGATAGGACAAGGGGAAATGGGTGCAAACTGGAGCATAGGAGGTTCCATGTAAATATCAGAAAAAAACTTATTTACTGTGAGAGAGACAGAGCACTGTAACAGGCTGCCCAGAGAGGTTGTGGAGTCTCCGCTGCAGACATTCAAAACCCACCTGGGCAAGTTCCTGTGTGATGTACTCTAGGTGATCCTGCTCTGGCAGGGGGGTTGGACTAGATGATCTTTCGAGGTCCCTTCCAATCCCTAGGATTCTGTGATTCTGTGATATGTGTGTAGAAATGTGTGTGCGTTGTGGGTTCCTCCAGCAGCAAGCCACAGACACTGTCAGCCTGGTAGTTGCCCCTGGTCCCAGTCTCCCCAGCTGCTGACACCTACAAGCACATAAATTCCCTGAGGCCATGGCCCCACTCCAGCTGCTCGAGCAGACCTTGTACACGCCAGCACAGACACAGAGAGCTGCCCAGGACTTTCCTGGTCCCCCCAGCTGCCAGCCCCTCCGGCAGTCTCACTTCTAGAGACCCACAGCCCTCGATGCCCCCCAGACACATCACCTTGGTGCTGCTCTTCTGATGGGATCAGCAGCAGCAGCCACACCCTTGTTTGCAAATCCACGCGGCTCTGGCTGCTCTCACACATCTGATAATGAGTCCCTCCTTCAGGAGAACTGCTGGCAATGGAGCTGAGTAAGGCAGCAGGACAGACTGCACTGACCCGGCATGGAGCTCAGCCAGGCAGGATCCTGACCAGAATGGTGTGTTCTGCTGCCAGCCTTTCTTATCCCCTTGTCCCTCTGTTTGCCCATGTTTGCTCTCCCCCAATCCTGCCTATACCTGAATTTCCCCACATTTATTTCCTTCCTTGTGCATCCTGTAATAAGCCTTACACAATGCTGGAATGCTCTTTCCCTGCACGCCTACACTGTGTGTCCCATGCTGATGGCAGAAACCTTCCCTTAGTCCCAAGGATGCTCAGACATTGACTCCTTTTGATAGCTTTCATTCCTGGACTGTGGGGTTGAGCCTCTCCTGGGACAGCCCTGGGACATGATTTCCCTTCCTCCATGTCCCTAATTTGTGTTTCCAATCGTCTTCATGTCCCTGTGCTCCTCTGGGTGCGCGAAGGTGGACCTCTGTTGGGCTGTTGACTGCTGTATGGGTCTAGAAGTGGGCAGGGCAAGGTATTATTTGGGTTTCCCACCCTCTGTTGCCTCTCTGTGCTCCTCTGTGGGTATGCACAGCCATTTTGATCACGTACCAGGAGGAAGAGCACTGCACACTGGGCATCAAGGGCTTGGTGGTGCTAAGGACAAAGGAAGTAGGTGCAAGGCTGCTTGGACATTGTCTGGTACTGCGTGACTTTCATTAGGCACTGGGTGAATGGGGACACAGGAACCAACATCCACTGTGTCAGCTCTTCCTTTCCTTCTCTGACACCAGCCTTTGCTGTATAAATGCCTTGCTCTGTGTTTAAACTCCTCTGCAACTGTCTGCAGCTCTTTATTTAGCACAGGGCTGGTCAGGAAACTCAGACTCACCTACTGAACAGTATTGATTTTTTTTTTTTTTGTGCCTTTCTGGTTTTGCTCTTTCATACTCCCTAATTAGCCAGAGTATTCCTGCACTGCGGGTCCTTCTGCCTTTACCTTTGCTGCTCCTTCTGCTACTTTTTCAGGGACTGCTCTTCTCTCAACTCAACTTACCCATAAAAACTATGGTTATTTTCCTTTTCTATTGGTGTAAAAAATGAGTATGTCCGGCATAGGAGGTTCAAGGTGAATATCCGAAAAAATTTTTTTACTGTGAGAGTGACAGAGCACTGGAACAGGCTGCCCAGGGAGGTTGTGGAGTCTCCTTCACTGGAGACATTCAAAACCCGCCTGGATGCGTTCCTATGTGATGTGCTCTAGGTGACCCTGCTCTGGCAGGGGGGGTTGGACTAGATGATCTTTCGAGGTCCCTTCCAACCCCTAGGATTCTATGATTCTATGATTCTATGATATTTAATGGTCTTTGTGGTTACTGAATTTAACCAAAAATGAGGTTGGGGTCTGACACCTGTAATTAATATAACATTAAACATTGTCCAGGAAAAGGTTTTGCATCAACTGCTGATTCATGCAGCTGTTCCGGACAATCTGCATCACATTTCCCTTCCTACCAGTGCCCCTGGTTGATGTTTTCAAAGCAATCCACATGGAAGCAGAAGCTTAATTTAAAAAAATAATTAAGCCATAGTTCTTTTTCCTGGGGATGAAAGTGGTGTCCATTAACAAGAGAAATCAGAGCTTCGTGCCAAGCTACCAAATGTATTTGTATCTGTGTTTGATGACACTGCACATGTGGATTTCTTCTCTCTGATCATTCTAAGTTTCAGAAGCCTGGGGAACATTTCTCCAGAAAGCTATGAGACATTTTGTCCCTAAATAGCATTCCCCATTGACCATGTTTTGATCATGTCACAGCTGACCTATAAAAACTTTATGTCTGGGGAAACATTTCAAAATAATTTGGAAGCTTCCAACTCATTGCCACTTGCCTGCCAAGCTGTTCTTGGAGCTTCTAGGAGCTCATCCTAGGCATGAGATGAACCTGTGAACCCATCTCCATGTCCCATGATCCACGTATTTGCTCTAGAATTGCTGAGCTTAAGGATCCAGACAGCTGTGTCTGCTGCAGAAGAATGACTAATATTTAATGAAGGATAAAAAAACCCATCATATTTCACATATTTGAAGAACTGAACTTCAGTTTAAATCACCCCCTGTCTCAGAGTTCCTTAGTCTGGACGTGGCTAGGCTGCCCAGCCATATTTGAGTGCCTGTGTGCTGCAGGCTTTTGGTTCCATAATCTGTGCAGGAGCAGCTCAAATTCCCTGACATTCTGCCTGCCCTTCTGCAGGATAAAGCTGCAGACAAGCCACACCTCTGTCCTCCAGCCCTCTCTGTGTGGCTGGCCATGCCATTCTGCTGCTGCCCAGCCCAGCTGTCTAGTGATGTTTGGCTCATCAAAGGTCATTGAGCACCTTAAGTGACCCAAACAACCCTAGAATCACAGAGTCATGGAATGGTTTGGGTTGGCAGGGATATTTAAAGGTCGTCTAGCCCAACTCTCCTGCAGCCAGCAGGGACATCTTTAACTAGATCAGGGTGTTCAGAGCCTTGTCCAACCTGACCTTGAATGTTTCCAGGGATGGGGCAGCTACCACCTCTCTGGGAACCTGGGCCAGTGTTTCACCACGCTCATTGCTAAAGCTCTTCTTCCTTATATCTAGTCTGAATCTACCTTCTTCCAGTTTAAAACCATTGCCCCTTGTCCTGTTGCTACAGGCCCTACTAAAAAGTCTGTCTCCATCTTCTTAAAAGCCCCCTTTAAGTGTTGAAAGGCCACAATAAGGTCTGCCTGGAGCCTTTTCCAGGCTGACCAACCTCAACTGTCTCAGCCTGTCCTCATAGGAGAGGTGTTCCATTCCTCTGACCATTTCTGTGGCCCTCCTCTGGACCCACTCCAAGAGGTCCATGTCTGTCTTGTGCTGGGGACCCAGAGCTGGACCCAGCACTGCAGATGGGGTCTCAGCAGAGCAGAGGGGCAGAATCCCCTCCCTTGCCCTGCGGTATCCACCCACAATACCTTCTTAAAATGCAACATGGCATGTGTCACCCGAGGAAGCCAGAGCAGCTTAGAAGACAAAAGAGGTGAGGAAGATGTGTTTCAGAGGTGGTTGCACTGGAGTCTGTATAGAGAAATGGCCCCTGAGAGCAGGCAGAGGCACGCCAAGCCTTTCTGTGTGTACCAGCTCTCTCCCCCCATTGGGAAGACCTTTTTTGTAGCCCAGACTGTAGGTCGAGCCAGGGCGTCTCCCTGAATCTCTCCTGAAGCGTGCCTGTGTCTGTGTGCTTGTAAGGGCGTGTCCTGCCTTCCCAGCTCACCCTAATGCTAATTGCTGGCTTCTTAAGTGTGGACAGCAAAGCAGGCCAAGAAACAGTGCCGAGAAGCACCTCACCAAGGTGTTTTTAAGGAGACATTTTCAGATCCCTTATCAAGGAATGGACAAATGAACCCATGAAGCAGAAAAGCTTAAATACAAGAGAGCCAAACTATCACAAGTTGGCCTTGAAACATCTTGAACGCCTCTTTGACAATGTATTTCAAAAAACACTGTCCCAGTTAACAGGTAAATGGATGGCAAGCCTCAAGTATTTGCCTTGAGGATCTGGTGTTGCATTTGATCATATTGCTTTGCTTCCAGCTGAAGCTTTTGGGTCTGGTTTCACCACCTGAGCATACAAAGCAGCACAGGAGGTCAAGTAGCAGCTTGTGCAGCTCCACAACCAGCAGGACCTCTTGTTGGCAGGGCCACATTCTGCTCCTCTGAAGGTTAAGGGGAGACAGCAGGAAGAGAAATGTTCCTTTGGAGTGCCAAGGATGCCTAAGCCCCTTGTGCTGTACTTGTGATGTCAATAATTAATTGAAATAAGTAACACTTGGCGGGGGGGGGAAATCACATTTGGAAAAAAATCACTGTGCTGGTTTGGTTTGGCTGGATTTTTTGATAGCGGGGGAAGGGCCCCAGGGGTGGCTCCGGTAAGAAGCTGAGAAGCTCCCCCTGCTCCAAAACTAGCCAAGGAGCCATTAGAGGGACAATAGGTGGGCCTCTGCCATTAACATACGAAAGAACTGAGAGAAGAGCTGAGCAGAGCCAGCACTTGGTAGAAAGAAAATAAAAGAAGGCCTGTGCTGGAGAGGTGAAGTGCAGTGCTGGGGTGAAAAGCCTGGTGGTTGGCGAGGAAGAAGGGGCACAAGGTGCTCAAGCAGAAGTTTCCCTGCAACCCATGGCGAGATGGCAGCTGCCCCCCTGCATCTGTAGAGGAACGTGGTGGAGCATTCCCTGGGGGTGCCAGGAGGGGTGAGAGCCATGGACAGTGGATTTGGATTTTGTGGCCAGGGGGCTCGAATTTGCTGCCACTGGACTTGGATTATGCAGCTGTGGAAGCCCCGGGCCAGGGCAGGTGCCTGTTCCCGAAGCAGCCCCTGACTCTGTGGGCAGCCCCGCTGGAGCAGCTGCTCCAGACCGCGTGGGAAGGACTCATGAAGGAGAGGTTCGTGGAGGACTCTCTGCCATGGGAGAGGGACCCCGTGGGGAAGCAGACGAGAACTGTGAGGAATCCTTCCTGAGGAAAAAGTGGCAAGAACCACCGGCCTGTGAACTGACTCTCAACCCCATCCCCATCCACCTGTGCCGCTGAGGGAAAGGAGGGAGAGAAATAGGGAACAAAGTAATTTGGGCCCGGGCAGAAGGGAGGGGTGGGGTTGATACATCACAGGATATTCGTTAATAAATTCAATAGAAATATAGCCTAATAAAAGTTTACTAAAATAATGAATTTGCTATACTAAGAGGGTTGCTTTTAAACCAAGGTCCTTTGTGAAACTATAAGTCAACTATGCCAAGCATCCTGTAGGTTGTGATAACATCAAGTTTCTAAGACCCTGTGGCGCCTACAGACAACACTCATGTTGATTCTGACCCACCTGGGCAATCTACCAGCGGGAGACTGGAGACAGGACCAGGATGGGAGACCGGACAAAAATGACAAAGGACTAGAATAAACAAAGGACCCCCCCCCCCCCCAGGAGACCCTCGAGCATGCATAATTACAAAGATAGCCAATTCCAGGAAATGAAATTACTATGTAAAGGAATTCTGGGAACTCATTGACATAAAAAATGAATATGCATGTTTTTGGTGTATATTAGTTGGGGTGTTTCACTGACTTGTTGGAGCACCTATGGTGGAGAACCCCAGTGCTGCCCAGCGCTGCAATAAAGAATGCCTGCCTAATAACAGCTTGTTTGTTGTTATTGAGTCTTCATCTCGGAATCCTTACCCAGCCGCACCTAACCTCCCACTTCGGTGAGGAGTGTTAGAAAGCAAGGGGGTTTGGAAGCTCTGAAATTTTTGTTTCAGGGTAACGTATGAAAGTGCTGCTCTTTGTGTTGTCTGTGTCCTGTGTGTGTTTGATTAGTGTGAAATTAAATTATTATTTTTTCCCCAAGTTGAGTCTGTTTTGCCCAGGACCTTTATCAGTGAAGAACCCTCCTTGTCCTTTGTCTCGACCCATGAACTTCTAGTTGGGTTTGTCCTCCCCATCCCAGGGGGTGTGTGGGGGGAGCTGAGTGAGCAGCCACAGGGCTGGTTTTTTGTTGTCGTGTTATGCCCAAACCACGACAATCACATAAAGAGAACATAAGGGACACACAGAATAAAAACAGGGCCTAGATAACCATGAAATGGTAAGAATTAGACAAAACCAGATTCCAATTAGAGAAAGACACTCCCCAAGTAGACACCAGCCTGGCCTTGAGATAGGTCTGCAGGACACCTGCAAGACAGATGGAAGGGATGGAAAGAAGCACTGCCCACAGGTTGGCTTGGTGACAGCCTTGAGCACTAGGGAAAAACACATCGAGTCATTGGAATCACCATATTAATATATTAATGAGCCATTAGCATACTAAAACTCATACCCACAGAGTGACTAGAGGGACCCCTGCTAACAACAAGCCCCCCCTCTTTGAGCATGTGCAGTGAAATTCATTAGCATTGGCACTTGGAATGGAAGAGAGGGATTATTGACCCATCGTGTGTGCCAGTGATGGAATAATGTAAGAGGTAAAGTTCTTTCTCATAAAAGTAGCACTTGGGTTTCAGGAAACTGACCTTGCTGTGTGGAACACCCCTGCTCCCTGCTCTGTACAGAACTGGGTATTAAAGCAAGTACCTCACCTCTGTGTGTGGATTGGCTCCTTGTACAGCGGGTGACGGACTCGCTTTTGGGACAACAACTGCATACCAGAGCAGAATGACAGAACTGGCTGAAGGGTGGTAAAGCACACCTGCTGTCTTAGGGGCACCCCTGGGATGCTTGAGTTGAGAGCTGATAGATTATTTCAAGCTACTTGGTCTCACATGGGCTGACTGAAGCAGATTCCAATATGACTGGTCAAGTAACATTGTTTTTGGTGTTGTCTCACTCAAAGCAGAAATATCACACCTCAGGAATGCTAACTTCGGTGACAAAAAGCTCCTCTGCACACACAAGAAGAGCTCTGAGCCACAGGGGATCCCCAGTGACACCCTCAATGCCATGAGCCCCTGCCCAGCTCCTCCCAGTCCCAGGGGAGCTCAGCTCCATGGGCTGGGGGACACCCAGCCCCTCCCCAGCACCTCACAGGCCCAGGGGTCCCTGCCAGGGGTATGGGACATGCTATGGGGTGCAGCGGAAGAGCATCCCAGGACTGCACCAAGCTTATGCCCAGGGGAGGAACCAAATGTGGGGAAATGCAGGCATCGACAGGACTGGGGGAGAGCAAACATGGGCAAACAGAGGGACAAGGGGATAAGAAAGGCTGGCAGCAGAACACACCATTCTGGTCAGGATGCCTGCCTGGCAGAGCCCTATGCCCGGTCAGTGCAGTCTGTCCTGCTGCCTTATTCAGCTCCACTGCCAGCACTTCTCCTGAGTTGGGTATTCTACAGTGTGCATGTGTTTTCCTGGTGGTATCAGGTCAAAAAGAGGAGCAGGCTGGGGCTGTTTGTGCTCTCTGCATTTGAGTGAATGTGCAGGGTGTCTGTCTGCATTGATGTGTGTGGCCGTGTGTGTGTGTAAGGTTGTGCATGTGCTTTCTGGTCATACTTGTTCAGCCTTGCTCCTGGCTGGGCCTGGATGCAGCAGCCTCACCTCTCTTGGGCTGCCAGATCCAGCCTCCCCTGACAAGGAGCAGTCAAAGATGATTTCTTCACTGGTGTGAGAGACTTTCAAAAGTCTGAGAGAAGCAGGTAGGAGAGAGTGGAGCATCACCACTGGCCCTCTCCATGCTGCAGCTGGAGGCCACTGTGCTGGCCTCCTGGTGGATCGGCCACCACAGGTACCGCTCCAGGCTTTCACAGAAGAGCCAGAGGTGGCCTAAGTTTTGCATATGGAGGTGACAGGAGAAGCAGAAGAAGCCCTTGTCGAGGAGCAAACTCAGCTCTGCTGCCTGAGCACTAACCTGTCTGCCAGTGCAGGCAGTGAGGAAAGAGATGGACTAAAGCCCAATTGTCATGCACTGAGCTGCTGTGCTGGCACAGGGCTGGCAGGCTGCTGGCTCTCTGGATGCATGGTGGGACAGTGACCTCTGATGGTAAAGAAAATCCTGTCTCAGAAACCAGCCTGTGGTTTTCTGTGCTACAGTGTGGCCCCAGAGGTGCTGAGCCCCAGGTGTCCAGACATGTGGCGAGCATGCCAGCGTCCCAAGGCAGAGACCAGCTCAGTGCTCTGAACAAGCACTGTCCTGCTGCACCTTCCCCTCCTGCTACACATCAGGAACATGACTGTCCTCCTGCCCCAGATCCGCATCCAGCAGGTCGCAGCTGGTGAGGCTGCTGGGGAGATACAACCCACAGCAGGGGGGATCATGGATCTGGGTAGAAGGACAACACTGCTGTGAGGTGGGAGCCTTCAGACAAAGGTGCCCTAAGGACTCAGCCACAACTGTGGCTGGCACTGCCTCAGCACACTGTGTCTCTGTGTACTCACTGTGCCTTTTCACTGAGCCCACAGCAATACAGAAGTGAGGTGAGTCTTCCTGCCCTGGAGGAGCTTTTCTGCTCTAACAGCATCATGTGGATTTACTTTACTGGAATGTCTGCTCTGGTGTGGTTTTGCCCGTTTTTATCACCCAGCTTACATAACTCCCAGGATATCCTGTGGGCCTGAGCACTGCCCTATTTCAGTGGGAAGTACTTCAGATACATAAATACCTCCTACAGTCCTACCATCAGCTAAGAATCCCACTCCCCCCATCAGTACTACGCCAAATGTGCCCCCACACAAGAAACTAAGCAGTCTGCTACCTTGCTCCTAGAAGAGATCAGTGTGAAATATTTTAAAAAATCTTTCCCTGCTCAAGGTCCTTGCCATTTTGCTTCCTTTGGATTAGCCATGCAGCTCACAGCTCTGCTACACCACAGGGTTAGAAGGAGTAGATGCAGATTCCATTTTGGAGCCTGTGGTTCCCTGAAGTTCTCTGTGCCAGAAAGTCTTCCCACTTGTATGGTAACAGACCTGCTAGAAAGGTGTGATTAGCACTGCTGACATTCCTGGCCTTAAGTACCTGCCATGAGCTAGACTGCATGCCAGAGCTTCTGGATTGAATTAGCTGGAAGGAAAATACTTCAGACCTGGTGAAGTGGTAGGCAGAGCTCTAACCTGTATAGTCAGGTGTCCGTCCTGCAGACTTTTTCTCTGCAGTGAGATGGGGATGATGATTTCTGCCTCAGAACTGAGGAGAGGGGATGAATGGACAAGAGACTGTGCCACCTCTGGGTGGCTGTTACTGTTGTCAGTTATTGAAATAAGTAAAATTTGGGGGGAAAATAACATTGGGGAAAAAATCATATAAAAGAGAACATAAGAGACACACAGAATAAAAACAAGGCCTAGGTAACAGTGAAACAGAATGAGACAAAACCAGATTGCAATTAGAGAAAAACACTCCGCAAGTAGTCACCAGCCCGGCCTTGAGACAGGTCTGCAGGACACCTGCAGGACAGATGGAAGGGATGGAAAGAAGCACTGCCCACAGTTTGGCTTGGTGACAGCCTTGAGCACTGGGGAAAAACACATCGAGCCATTGGAATCACCGTATTAATATATTACTGAGCCATTAGCATCCTAAAATTCACACCCACAGGCTAGAGGGACCCCTGCTAACAACAAGCCCCTTCCTCTTTGGGCAGGCGCAGTGACATTCCTGAGCATCGCCACTCTAAATGGAAGCGAGGAATTGGTGACCCATCGTGTCTGCCAGTGATAGAATAGTGTTGTAAAGTTCTTTCTCACATTTTTGGGTATAAAAGTAGCACTTGCGTTTTGGGAAACTGAGCTGGCTTTGTGGAATACCACCCTGCTCCCTTTTCTGCATAGAACTGGATATTAAAGCAAATATCTCAACTCTGTGTGTGGATTGGCTTTTTACACACCAGGTAACGGACCCGCTTTCGGGACAGCAGTTTTGGCGATCCAGCTGGGCCTGCCCAGAGTTCTGCCTGCATCGTCTTGCATCCCGATGGTGACTGGACTGCCCGGGACTCCAGCGTCACTGACCCGTTGATCCGGGAACTCCGGCGGCTCCTCCCGGTGTTGGGCGGGGAGCGACTCAAAGGTGCAGTGCTAGAAAAGAGATATTTGGGGAAGGGGGGGGGGGAATTTGGAATATCCACTGTAAAGTAGTCGGTTTTGGTTTTATTTGTACCATAAAACTAAATAGGGGAAGTTTCACACGTAGACGCGTGGCAAGACAAGGAGGGGTATCTGCCTCTGCCGGAGCTGAGTGAAACAGTGGTGATTCTTTTAAGGTTGTGGTGTGGGTACGACTGGTTCCAGTGAGATCCCTCCTGACTCTCCTCTCGGATGTATCCTTAAAAATTCGAAAATATTTGCGAACGTTCTAATGACAAAAGAGAAAATTATGATGTATTGTAATTGTTGGCCACTAAATGGAACTTTGAATTATTACATTATATTGCAATTGATGATGTAGTATGGATAAGCAGGATGATGTGCTTGTATGTGGGTGCTTTTTCATTTTGTAAGGAAGGCCAGAGATTCAAAAGAGGTGTGGTATTAAGGAGGATTCTATTTTGTATGCAGGATCGAGAACTAGTAAGAAAGGTTGTAAATTGGTGGAAGGGGGTGAGGATGCAGATGTGTGGTTATTGCCCTCAGCCCCCGTGCACATGCACCACCTGAGCATAAGAGGAGTGAAAGGGGAGGGCGAGTGGGTGATCAGAGGATATGGATTGCAGCCCGGTGGCCAGGGGAATGAGGGGACAGCATCCTGCTATTCAGGCCTCCTTCAGACAAGCAGTCAGGAAGGAGGGACAGCTTGTTTATGTGCATGTCCCTCTCACAGCATTGGACCTGTTAGATTGGAAACAGTCTGTGCTAATCCAGAGGGGATGTACGGGCTACTCAAACCAGTCATGATCAGACATAACCCCACCTGGGGGGATATCCAAGCACTTTTAGAGACCTTCCCTCACTACTGAGGAAAAGCGAAATATCCACAAGTTTACATTAATCAGGTTATGCCCAGGGAGAACCTGGACTGGGATCCTAATCTGGGAGGGACCTGGACAGATGTGGGTGGGGTCAACTCTTAGTCTTGTGTGGGGCTCGGCATGGAACTTGTAAACAGAAAAACTTGTCAAAATTATACAGGGTTAGACAGGGATCTGATGAGAAACCCTCCATCTTTGATGGGTGGCTGTGCCAGACTGTTAGAAGTGGTTTTGGATCTGGAGGAGGAAACTAACTGAAAGATGTTTAACTGCTGTTACTGGTCAGTCAGCCTTGGATATCAGAAAGAAATTACAGAAATTGGATGGGGCAGGAGGAATGCCAACCTCACTCTTGATTGAAACAACATATAAGGTGTACAGCAATCGAGATGAGAAGGAGAAAAAGGAAAAACAAAGCAAAATGAAATTGCAGGCATTGTTAATAGCTGCTGCTATACCTGAGAATAATCTGGAGAGACGTGGGGGAGCAAAAGCAGAGGTCAGGGCCAGGTGAGATGTGCAAGAACATTGTCTATGGGAGATCACTGACATCGAGCCCTGTTAGGGCTAAATCAGTGTGCACCTTTCTAGGAGGAGGGGGCACTGGAAAAATGAGTGTCCAAACAGGAACAAGAAAGATAGGGAACAGGAACATTTGGAAACCGATGTGAATTTGATGGTGGTGGAGGAATCTGACTCAGACTGAAGGGGACTGGAGGAAATAATTACTATTTCTTCATCTGATCCTCTGGTTTCAATTAAGCTGGGGGGTGAAATTATACAATTTTTTTTATTAGATAGAACCACACATTCAGTAGTTACTAGTTTTGAGGAACCTTTGAGTAAAATTATAGTACCAATTGTTGGGGCAACTGGAAAGCGAGTTTTAAAGCTGTTCCTGAAACCAATGGAGTGCACAATTGGAAATAAGAAAATAACTCATTAATTTCTCTATATGCCAGAATGTCCCCTGCCATTATTAGGATGTGATTTGTTGTGCAAACTGAATGCTCAAGTAACCTTTTCCAAGAATTCTTTGCAGTTACATATTCCACAGGAGATGGCATGGAAGGCAGAGATTTGCCTGCTACCAGAGGCACCTTCTACTGAGGAACCTGAACAGGACATTCCAGACACAGGGATAAATGCAGTGATTCCTCTGGTCTGTGTTTTGGAAGAACCAGGTACAGCAAAGAACGTGAAATCTGTTATGATAGAGTTAAAACCTGGAGCTCGTCTGGTAAGAAAGAAACAGTATCCTGTAAATTTGGAAGCCCAAAAAGGGTTAGAACCATTAATTAACACCTTTTTAAAATATGGACTGTTAAGGGTATACCAATCTGAATTTAACTCCTACATTACCACTAAAGAAACCTTGATCTCAAGAATACAGGTTGGTTCAGGATCTAAGAGAAATCCATCAGATAACTGTGGATGTGCATCCTGTTGTTGCCAACCCATACATATTGCTTACATCTGTATCTAAGATAAATATTTATTTTACAGTTTTGGGTTTGGAGAACACTTCCTTCTCCATCCCGGTGCATGAGCCAAGTTGAACCATTACTGCATTTGAATGGGGAAATCTGACAACAGGGAGGAAAGCACAGCTGTGTTGGATGGTGCTTCCACAAGGATTCAAGAACAGGTACCGTACTAGCAAAGCAACTGGAAAGGTGGCAAGGTGACAACCAACACATCGCACTGGTGCAGTACATTGATGACACACTGATTGATGCCAGTTGCAGAAGAGGAACTTTTACAAGGTGACTGTTTGACTGCTAATGAACAGGTCTACGCCAGCAGACCTGATTTAAAAGATGAACCACTGAGTAATTCAGACATGGACTTACTAACAGGTAATGCCCACAACAGAATTAAATATAAAACCACCCCAGTACACAGAAAAGGAGAACCAATGGGCAGCAACATAAAAATACTCAAAGGATTAAGAAGGCTGGTGGGTTACCCCTGTCATGATTTGCCTCTAGGTTGGCGGTCAAACCAGTAACAATAAGGCTCTCGATCCCCCATCCCTCCCCCAAGGTAGGGAAAGAGGGAGAAAAAATGAGAAAGAGAGGCTTTCTGTGTTGAAAAGTGAAACAGATTGATTTTAATTATTAGTGATAAGGGAATATATCTATATTTGTAAAGGGATGTGCAACACCCCATCCCCTCTCTCCTCCCCCAGCCACTCTCACAGCAACTCTTCTCCCTGGGGACTCCCAGCTGAAGGGGGGAGTGTCCGGGCGCACGGACGGGGTCCTGGGATGTCACTGGGAAGGAAAATGGGAAAAAGGAGAGAGGGCCAAAGAGAGGGGGATAGAAGCGACAGGAAGAAGAAAGGTGAGAGAAAAAGGAAACAAAGGGCTTGACTTCCATAATGTCTTAACCTGTACTGAAAGCCAGTGCTGGGCTCAACCTACATCTGGCTGTGAGTCAGGATGCTCCTGCTGCAGAGCACTTGGCAGCCAATGCACTGAGCAACAGCCTTCAGTACGAGGGCAGGCACACTGTGCACCCATGCACGAGCAGAGGTGGTGCCACCCTCTCCACCAGGCCTGAGAAGCTGGGAGGCATTATGGGGGGTGGGAGGGGGGAGGTGGAAACTGTACCTTCAGCTGAACTGGCAGTCACATTAATTTGCTTTTTGGGCTGGTTTGATGAAGCCCAGAAAACACATCTTTGCACAGTCTGACCAGCTGTGTGGAGCTTACAGAGACTGATGACGGAATGGCAAGCTGAAATTTATGGGCCAAAGAGAAGGTCTTTGTTTGCACAAAAGCAAATGCAGCCATTAGTGTAGGTATCAATATTGATTCTTTTTATGGGGTGAAAGGGCCAACATGATAAGCAGGACCACAGCTCCAGCACTATCTACTTTGACTTCCCCTAGTGCTTCTGCAAGGCTTCCCCTGGGCCTCCAAAATGCCTTTGATATGCATCAGTGAGGAGTGTCCTGATCCAGCTCCAGAAGTAGAGGTTTATGGCACTTCCCTGAATCTTACTGCTATGTGCCCAAGGGGACAGGGCAGGCTAACGATGCCTTGCCTATGGGAAAGGCATGCTGCCCGTTAAGCTGGCTGATGAGCTGTCTCCAGGATATGGGAGCAGCCCTGGAGAGACACCTTAGAACATTGTATGGAGGGTCACTTCACAAGACATCTTCATCGAGGAGGATCAGGCCATCTCAGTGAGTCCTCTTCCCCCACAACCTGCCTGAGGCCTCCAAAAGGACAATCAAAGCAGGCTTAATTTCTGAGCACCATTTCTTGCCTGCCCTCTGCACTAGCTGTGTCTTACCCCAGCACCAGTGCCAGCACCTCATGGGAGTGATGGACCCCTGGTGCAAGAAGCCCAAGTTTTCACTAGCACATCCTTCTTCAGGTCCCCAGGCTGCCCTGCCCCGTCAGCCCCTCTCTTCTGCATTCCCACCCAGCATGCAGGCCTGACATTTTCACCTAGAGGCTCAGTTCCTTGGCCTGTAGAGCTTGTTTGCACCTAGACCCTGCAGGTTTCCTGAAAGCTCCCACCCACCCACACTAATGGCAAGAAGCCAGACCCAAAACTTCCCACCTGGCACAAACAAATTGTGCAAATCAGAGGCACAGGGGAATGTTGCTTTCTCTGTCATGTGTGCAGAGTGTGCCTGGACCTGGGTCTGCTTCTTGAGGGTTTTGCCACTGAGGTAAAGTGGCAGCCAGAACATGCCTGTCCTCTGAACATGAGATGAACCTTGTCTGATATTGACCCTAACTGGTTGACATGCGGAGTGAATTGGTTTCCTTACAAGGCTGGTACCTCAAGCAGTGCAAACTCATTTTCTGTGTCACCTTGTCCATCTTTTCTCGACAAGGATAGAAAAAGTTAAGCCTGTATTTAAGCAACATTAGGAAGTGGCAGGTAGCTGCCAAAGCCATTGCACCTAGAAGATGCATCTACATGGTAATATTGAGAAGTTCAGCCTGATCACCTGGGTGTTCTCAAGCCTGTCAGGGGCAGCAAGGTGCCTTTGTCCTCATCCTCCTGACCAGCACAGTAGGTTTGAGATGCACACTAAAGCCAAAACAACAGGGTCAGTTCAAGATTCTGCTCTAGCAACCGTGATCACACACGGGGCTACATGGCCTCCTCCAAGCAGCACCAGTCACAGGACTGGTGCACCTCGGTCTCCCTTCTCCTGTGTCTTGACCCTCCTTTTAGCAATCCTCATACTTCCTTTGTCTGTCCCAGTCTCCTCCCAAGGCACCAAGTGACTTCTAATTATATTTTCCCCATTGGTGGGGAAAATAGGCGGATTTCTTTTTTTTTAACATCTGTGTCCAGTTTGGTGTTTCTGACACTATTACCTGGGTCATCCTGACATGTGCTGTTAATGACACAATCACTGAGGAACTGCTCCCTTGCCCCAGATGGACCACAGTCCTTCTCTCCAATTATCTGTGAAGTCTGGCCTTTCCTCACATCACTACTCCATAACCATTTGGGAGACCCAGCCGTGCCATTATCTGAAACTTACACCAGCTTTTTTTCAGCTTTTCACATAGCAACCTGCTGTATGCAGCCATTCCACACACCTGCCTGTATTCCCAGGAAATGAAAGGTAAAATTCTCATGGAATTACAGGACTGAGTAAAACTAAGGACTTGGTATAAACTGTCAAAACTGCACAGTTTGGAGGCTTGAGGGATTTCTGAAAAAATTGCCACAAGGACAGCTCAGGAAGTTGTTCATGCTGCTGTAAAAATCCAAAGCAAATATCGTCTGTTCCTTGCCAGTCACTCCGTACTTGAATTATCTTGCCTATCCAGCATGGATTTCTGCCAAAGGAAATGTTTCTCATCCTCCCCATCTCACAGAAGAACAAGGAGAATGGGGTGGCTCCAAGTGAAACAACTTGTGGCAACAACTTTCCAGTCAATGTCCTGGTGGAGTCCTGTAGAGTCTCGAAAAGAGTAATTGTCTCAAAACAGATGGCCTGACAAACTGGACATTGTGCTCGGGTGGGGGCCTCATTCAATAACCACATGAGCCCTGTTCTTGCAAGGAGAGCCCCTTGTTTGGTAACCACCCTGATAAAGTGGACACTGTCCTTGCTTGATAAGGAGCAGTGGCCAGCAAGAGGCACATAGGGGTACCATCATTTCTAATTTTGCTAAGTTTTTCCTGTTGTAACCTGTTGTTTTGGGAGGATAATTTTGCTAAGTTCTGCTAGTTGTAAACTGTTACTTTGAGAGTGGTATTTTTGTATGTTTCCTTTGACAAGCTTTATAATCTTACTCAATCTTAAGTAAAAGTGTGTTTTGTGAAAGCCTCCTGGGTAATGGTCTTACGCCTAGAGTACTGTGCAGAGTATTCCCAAGCTTAAACTCGCTGAATGGATTGTTAAAAGAGATATTTATATTTAGTTTGGGCCCCCACCTCTGGGGAGCCGTGCCCACTTTGTGGGATGTGATAACACCGTACCCACCTTGTGGGATGTGACAGTGCCATGCCCACTTTGTGGGTCGTGACAAGCCCTCACTCACATTGCTCCTTAACAGCATTTTTTGTCTTCTCTTTGCTCCAGTCTCCTTTCCATACTGTCTCGTGTTTGATTCAGCTTTGCCCAGATGTGCCCAGGTTCCCTACCTTCTCCAGAGCAATGGCTGGGTAAACAGGTATTACTTCTGTTTTTCACACCAAGTCTGGGAGGACCAAAAGTCTTGAAATCTAGGATGAGACTCCTTGATGCTCTGCCAAGATGGGCTTGGGACCTGCCAATCTGTTTCTGCTAGGCAAGACCAGAGAAATCCACCTTTCAGAATGGAACCTTAAGTAAATCAATGAGATTTCCTGGGAGCCAGCAGAACAAAGCTGAGGATTGGGTCCAAATGTCCTGCAAACATGCAGGGGGCAGGCTGGTTTGGGAAAACTCCTCCTTGTCCATCCTTTGAGGTAGCACAGAAAGGCAGGAAAGTTCTAACAGAGCAGAGAGAGATACAATTAGCCCCATTAATCACTGGCACAATGCAAACAGCTCCAGTGTAATTGGCTTTGTCTCAGGTCACAGGCAGCTTAGCTGAGAGAAATCAATTTTTTTTAATTTATTATCTGCCTAATGTGCTTTGCCTGATCCCAAGGAGCACAGGCAGAGCAAGGTGGGCTGCAGAACCCAGACACATTGTGGGGGGTGGTAGGGAGAGCCACAAGACCCTGCCTGCTTGCTTGCTTCTCTCCAGGCGCCACTAGTGCTTGTGTCCATCTCTTGACAGTATTCCTGGCACTCGAGCAGTGCTTCTGAAAGCACTGCCAGCTGCCTGCCATAGGCAGGAAAGGCAGGGGTTGGCTGCGTGGACCTGTGTGATGTAGGCAGAGCTTGAGTGAGGGCTGGGGGCTACACATAGCTAGCTCCCTGCATCAGCCTGGTCTCAGGCCTGGAACAGCTCCTATCCCAAAAAAAGGCACAATTGCAGTCAGCAGCCGCGGCCATCCATCGTTCTGATTGAAACTCATCCCAGCTCAGCTCCCTGTGATCTCCAACTTCCAGAGAGGGCGCCTTGTGGTTGTCAAGCAGCCTCTCCAAAGCCAAGATTCCTGGTCCACTCAGGCTCTTTGTACCTGTTAAAATGACTGGCTTCTGACAGTCTCCCTGGACTTACTTGGGAATGGGGGTTGCCTTGCAACATGGGGTTCTGCGTTGGGGTGAAGGTTCCTGAATGCTACACAGAGCTGCACAGGTAAGTCAGTCACCAGCTGTGACTGCAGATCAGCAGTGGTGCCCAAGACAAAGGTGTGTGATTCCGGAGAGGCAGCAGAGCCAGATGCACAGGGGCTCACAGTCACATGAACGCTTTACTACAATGAAAGAGAACAGATACCTACTAAGTCCCATTGGAAATAGATTACCCAGAACGAAGGCACTCTGGAGAGTTCAGAGGGGCCAGCAAGGCAACCTCTGCTTCTGCCTGGAGCAGCTGTAAGCCCCTCTCCCTACTGACTGAGCACATCAAGACTAGTTTGCTCCTCAGGGCTGTGTTCTCATGCACACCTGATGCAGAACCAGCACACAGAGTGGGAGGCCAGCTGGGTTTGCAGCAGGGGAAGTGACATGGCCAGAGCTGCCAAGGTTGAGGCTGTCATGCTGTGACATGCTTTGAAGTGTCCGGATGAAGTAAGGATTAATTGGCAAAAGCAGGCTCTGCTTCTTTGGTGTTGTTGCGGACCGAGATAGGTAAAGCCGTGACCCACACCCCCACCTCAGGGGATCGAGGGCTGAGGACCGCTCCCCGTCACACTCACAAACAACGCTTAGGAATCAAGAGATTTATTAAAGGCACCGAGGGTTTGGCAAGTCTGATATCAACTAACACACAGGGTCTATCTCCACACCTATATATCCATATACCAACAGCTATACAACACTACATCTATATACCAATAACAACACACATAGAAAACAAGAGATAACCTCTCCCCTTCCCCCCTGTTCCCGTTCCCGGACAGGGATAAGAGGGAAAACCTGGAGAGAGCCTTTGGGAAATAGAAGAATATTGGAAAAGAGAAGTGAGTGTCTGGTATGTGTGAATATTATGTAGGAATGTTAGTAAGAAGCCTCGGAATGTAGTTCGCAATTCTTACCACCGGGGTACGGCCGAAGCCAATCCCTGGTCGGGATCCACGTCCTTTCCCTTGAGACTCTGGGCAAACGGTCCGTTTGGCACGTCCACACACCAACAACCACAGGGAGCAGTGCCGTAATTTCACGGCAGCCTCCGCAGCGGTACGCTCACCGCAGCGGCTGTATCCGTATAGAATTCACAGAGCGCGCCTCACTGCTCCCCTTCCGGTTCCGGCCCCGCCGTGCCTCCTGGGAGCTGTAGTCTGTGGTCCTGTGCGCATGCGCCTGGTACCTCTGTCCTCTCCTCACGAGTGCCGGGGGGGCACATCACCAGGAATGGTCCGTGAATGTCGCTGGATTAAAGGCCATTATAGAGTCCGTCTCTCACAGGTGTTCATCTTGATGCACTCTCATCTCCAAAACAAGCACCTGGCACCCATTCCTCAGACCTAACTCCAGCTCCGTGGAACCATCCTTAGTAACAGATGTCTCAAGTGCTATTGCTTGCAGCAGGGTTGATAGGCAGGGCAGCTTCTCTTTGCCTTGCTATGCAGGGATGTTGTGTCTGTTCCCTGCTGTCTCAAAGGGAAGGCACTAGGCAGAGTGGTTCCCAATAGCCTGTGTGACTCTCACATGACAGCAACGCTTACCCAGAGCTCGTTTCATGCACTCATACCAGCATGCTGCCTGCACAAAGGCTCTGCGAGTTCACACCCACAGGACAACTGGACCTGGCAGCTTGTAGGCTGCTCTGCTGTTGTCTCTGTCCCGGGTTGGAGAGAGCTGCCTTGCAGCCCTGGATGAGGTGGCAACTCAGGTGGTGTGAGCGACCAGCCCCCAGGACCCGTACTTGCTTGACCAGCCCCCAGGACCCGTACTTGCTTTACTGGTGTCGGTACTCCATTGTAACCCCTAAACAAAGTCTTGTTTGCATCCCAAAAGGCCTGCCTGAGAGGATGGAGAAAACACTGATGGCTGCCTATGGCCTGCAGCCTGCATGTACAGCGATTGAGATCAGGAGAACTATCGAGGGGCAGAGGGAGCAGGTCCACTCAAGCTGCTCAGTCTTATGACTCAGTCATGCGTGCTCACCCTTGCAAAACAAGGAAACTACACCTATAAAACAGGGGGCTTTGGGCAATGGTGGGCTTTGGGTGCCTCACTGACATGAACTATCCCCCACTGGCTGGCCCAACACTGGATTCAGGACTGGTGATTTTCTATTATCTCTCTCTAAACTTTTTTCTTCTTTCTCTCCCTTTCTAAAATCATAAAGTAACACAAGGCCTAACCACAATCTTTTCTCAGGTTATGGAGCTTGAACACCTACGGATTGTACTCTTGTGATCTAAATGTCAGCCTTTATGACCGTGCAGCCTAAGATAATAATGCAAGTATCTGTATTCCTTCTATAGTTTTAATTAAACCTAATTCAAATACAGACCTTGAGTGTCATTTCACCTTAATCTAATCAAGGGGTATTGGACAGTTGAACATTTCCTTGTGCCGTGACATTTTAATCACTCCCCCTGCAAGGGCCAGGTCTGAGACAAAGGTTGGATCCAGCTGCACGTGGGCAGCTGAGATTTCTAAAGGAGTTTCTGAGAAGGAGTTTAGAAATCAAGGGGGTTCAACTTGAATCTCCCTGGGTTACCCTACCCGAGTCGTGACAGGTGGCACAGCCCATCACAGGCGCATCTCTGCCCTCTTCCCCACAAGCAGCACTGCACTGCCGCCTGCAGCCCGGCCGGAGCAAAAGAGGCACACGCTGCTGGTGGCAGGACCAGAGAAACTGCCTGTGGGGACGCCCGGAGCTCGGCGGTCCCGGCCAGACCCCGTCCCAGTGCTCTCGGCCTGGCACAAGCAGGTGCCGCCACGGCCACCACTCCTCGGAAGAGGCAGGCTGCGAACCCCAGGGCCTCACCATAGCTCCGTCCGCGCCGAGCCGGGGGCAGGCTGGCCCTGCTGCCAGCGGGTGAGAGAGCTGCCCCCGCCCCTCCTGGTTAAGGAAGAAGTTCTCGGGAGGCCGCTGGGGCTCTGGCCGGGTTTCTGGGAGACCGCCCCGCCCCGTCGCGTCCAGCCGGCGTATCAGGCCCCTTCACAGCCCCGGCGGGAGGACGCGGCGGGTGGGCCTGCAGCGCCCCTCCCTGCGGCTGAGGGGCCGACGGAGCCCGCCCGCTCGTCGCCGGCGGCAGAGGTCGACCCCCTCGCCCGTCACCCCTCCCGGGAGGCCGCGGCGACACCGCCCGCCCCGCGCACGCGCACTCGCACTCGGCACAGCCCGCCCCCGTCACGTGGGGCGCCGCGCGAGTTCCTGCTCGGGAGCGGCAACGGGGGCCGGGGGGCACGGGGCGGGCGGGATGTTCCGCATCGAGGGGCTGGGGCCCAAGATGGACCCCGAGGAGCTGAGGCGGAAGATGCGCCGCGATGTCCTCGCCTCTGTCCGCAACTTCCTCATATACGTGGCGCTGCTGCGGATCAGTAAGTGCTCGGGGCGGCGCGGGCTGCCGGGCACGGCTGGGTGGTGGGGCCTGCGCCCTCGGGCCGCGCCGGCTGGCCTCTTGTTCGCCTCAGTCTGTGCTTCGGACCAGCTTCCTGTGTCCGCCGAGGCAGTGGGGGAGAGCCTCCGCTGCACGATGTGGGGCCTCGTGTCCCGGTGGCTGGGCATGTCCCCGGGGGAGCGGGAGGCGCCCGGCTTCCCATCAGTGTGTTGGGGCGTTGAGGTGCTTGAAATGCTGGGCTTGGGCGCGCAACAGTGCTGGCCTTGTCCAGAGCACCAAAGACGAGGGCCGTGTGTCTCTAAGAGGCAGGGCCGAAGTGTGCTGCATCAGGGGCCTGCAGCGCTGCTCTCAGCGCCTTTCTGTTCAGCAACTGAGCGTCACGGTCGGGTTACTCTTCCCCCCCGCCTCACACCAAGGCTCCAGCCTGTAGCACCAGCAGGCATGCGGGGTTCCCTCCTTGAACCACGCTGCCTCGCTTGTTAAAGCAATCATGCAGGGAGAGAAGGGAAAATGCAGGAGGCAGAGGGTGGTATCTCACCCACAGTCGGAATATTTTAGATGCTACATAGACGTGCTGCAATTTCATCACAGACTCACTGCAGAATTCTTACTGGCTTCAGCTGGGTTAAGGTCATGCTGCTTCATTTTCTCTTTTCAGCTCCTTTCATCCTGAAGAAGCTGGACAGTATATGAACACTTAAGAAGACAGTACATGAAAACGTCAAATGGACTGTAGCTGCTTTCCTCCATGTGTTAATTACAGTGTGTCAGAGGCAGACAACCACTTCTAAAGGGTTCTAAAATGTTTCACTGAAGTATATCTGACCTGCGGATGATAGCCTAGTTGGGAGTACAGCGAAGATGTCTCTTATCCCTGCAGGTGAAATGTGCTTACACAATACTCTGTAGCCATGACTAGTGATGGAACATTTCTTGTGCTGTTTAAAAAAAAGCCCATCTCCATTTTATATAAAGTGTGAAGTGCTGTCAAGTTGCTTTGTTATGCAGCTACCTCTGAACTGCCACATGCTATGGATGTCCACCCTGCTGAGCCTGTCTGAGAAATGAAGTCTAATGAATCCAGTTCACAAGCAGTTTGATTTTAAATAAATGGAAGAGCAGTTGTGTTGCTTGAATCTGGTAGTGATTTATTTTTAATAGTTGTCACCTAAACTGCAAGCCCCTGGTGCTGTTTCTGTGGCTCTTGTATTAGGGTCACTCCTTAGGCTCACTCTCTCCTTGAAAATTACCTTGGATTGAGGAAAAGCAAAGAGAATGAAGAAGACAGTGGGAAGTAGTATGTTTGTCAGGTTGCTAAAGGTGTAGCAGCTGAGCTATGATGATGTTGAAAGTAGGATAAGGCACAGATCTGGGATGAGTAGGGACAAACTTTGCACACTGTAAGGACTCTATGTTGGCTCTTGGCTTCCAGCCTGATCATTGTAGAAAGGACCCAGCCAACCTGAGAGCCCATTCCCAAGACGGGCAGAGGTTGGAAGGCAGTTCCTGAATGGCAGGTTTGGAAAGTGGGTATTAATTTGGAAGCCTAACCAAGTAATTAGGAGAGTTCTTGCCCATGCCGGCAACCAGCCCTGAGGCCTGGGATGCCCACAGCAGTCAAACAAAATAACCCAGTCCTATTCAATTCTTGGATTTTATGGAGAAATGGAAGCAAGGATATTCCTGAGCTCATTTACTCTGGTATCTTTGCAAAATGGAACAGGCACAACTGAATATGTTTTTGGGATTGTGTTATGCAGTTGACTAGTGCAGGTAACTGCCCTGACTTCACGATGGTGGGAGCAGTGAGACACATTAAAGTCTGTCTCTGCCTGTGCCAGCCAGGATCCTCAGCCATCCCATCCTCTGCTCAGCTGTGGGGAATGGGACATTGCTGCTGTGCAGGGTCAGAGGCAGAGCAGAGGAGTCCTCAGGAAGTACAGCAGGGTGAAGGTTTCCAGCAAGATAATTTCACTTCATCCTTAAAATCCTATACCTGGCACCCTTTTTTGTCCACTTTCCAGTGGTTAAAGGCCATAAGACTGAACACTAAGATGTTCCCAAGGCCAGCATGTGACCATAACAACATGGCCCAGAGGCCCTTTTTCACTTTGTTGTGCTCAGCTCTGTGGCTTGCCTCGCACCATGCTGGGGTGCTCAGCTGTGTTAGAGCTCACAGGGAAGGAGCGGGGACCTAACTGAAACTGCAGGGAAAAGGGCACCCATGGAGCAAGGGCAAACCTCTTCCTACCATTGGTTTGCAGCATCCTGGAGGAGACCCAGGGGCATCAGGCAGCCTCCTCATCTGTGGTTGGTTCTCATGTCCCAGGAGCTCCAGGCAGGAGCAGCAGCTGGAAGTGTTGTATAACACCGGCAGCTTCTGCAGTGCAGAGCAGCTGGAATTCTGCTGGTGCTGCGCGTCTGCATGCTCCAGGGTGTCTCCAGCTGGGAAGTGCTGCTCCTGCCCTGCACCAGCCTCATGGCCCTGCCAGCCTTATCTGGAGCACCTAACAGCAGCCTTAGAGGCGCTATGAGGAGTTACCAAGATGAAATCAGGCTCCTTACAGTGGTGCATGACTGAAGGATGAGAGACACAGCAACCATAAATGGAGAAGAGGTACTTTGGCAGGGTGTGAGGAGACACTTCTTCCACATCGGGACGGTCAAGCAGTGGAAGAGGTTGTCCAGTGAGGCTGGGTAGTACCCATCCTTGTAGGTTTTCAAGACCAGGATTGATAAAACCTTGAATAATCTGACTGGCCCCTGGCTGCCTCTGCTTTGTGCAGAAGGGTGGACTGTAGGCTACTGGTGATCTCTTCCAGCCTGAATTAACCTATTTTGTGAAAATTAAGCAGAGTTCTGTCATCTCCATGAGACAGAACTGACCAACGTGCTGTGATTTCCTTCCCTTGGTTTGCATGGGCAGCTTCACACCGAGGCACTGTGACAGAGAGCAGCCTACCCCCCCAGCTGTGGAGCTGATTTCAGTGACTCCTTTGATCAAGATTCCTTCCAAATTGACTCTGGAGATAAACATCAATGAGGAAATGGAAAAAATGCTATTTGCCAAAACTGTGTTCCAGTGGCTGCAGGTAGGTGAGTTCAGTCAGAATAAGCATGACTCTGGGGAAGATTGTCTCTGCGTTTAGTGAGGGAAGACAAGCACTCAGCTGGAGAAGAGCCAGGTATAAACAGGCAGCACAGTGCACAGAAACATGTGATTTAGTGGGGGCGTGTCTCTGCCAATGGCAGGGGTTTGGAACTACATGATCTGTAAAGTCCCAACTCAAACCTCTCGGTGATTCTATGACTTAGCAGCATGTCAAAGACACTGGAAAAATACTGAGGAAGTTGTGGAGCACTTGGCACTAAGAATTAGCATAGACGAGTGCTCTGCATGCAGCTCGTTTTAGATCAGGAGATGGGGCTGGAAAGTGTATAAAAGTGCATCTGCAAAACTTCTGTGATGTGTAGGCACTGAAAAGCACCACAGCTTTTTTCTGCTTCAGTGTTAGATTCAATGCACGCTTTTTTGTTCAGCTTTGACATCACACTCACAAGGACTGACATGAGTGTAATAGTTTGTAACATGAGCTGTGGGCAGTGCTGGAAACCAAGTGCATCTTAAAAGCAAATCAATCATTGTAAGGTACACTCATTGTAATATTTACATTTATCCCCTAATATGAAACCAGTTACTTCATCTTCCAGACAAGTAACTGTTCCTGTATTTCTCCTGCATTTAAGACCTGTTACCAACTCCTGTTTTTTTTTAATTGCACAGGTAACTGTACTACATAACTTTTTTTTTTTTGTCAGCTAAATAAACTAAGTACTAAGTCCTGCAGTACAGTATTTTCTCCAGCCTCTATGCATTTGAAATCCTCTCCAATAAAACCAGCAGACCTGTTATAATATGGAAAGCCAAACTATTACTCCTAATGTCCATCTCTCTGTGATGCAAATTAGTGCCTTGGATGTGTCTGTTTATTCAGCCAGCAATTACAGTCCCTCTTGCTTTGCCTCTGCAGAACTGTCATGTTCAGCTGCTTGTCCACTCCCACACCTATATCTTTCCAGCATCCCTTTAGAGACCCCAACTCTGTCTGCAGAACTCACATTCTCTGCTCCTAGATTCCTGTCAACACAGAATCACTGAATCACAGAATTGTCAGAGTTGGAAGGGACCTCTAGAGATCATCCAGTCCAACCCCCCTGCTAAAGCAAGATCCCCTGGAGCACATTACTCAGGACTGCATCCAGGGGGGATCTTGAACATCTCCAGAGAAGGGGACTCCACACCCTCCCTGGGCAGCCTGTCCCAGGGCTCTGTCACCCTCACAGTAAATAAGTTTTCCCTCATAATTCAATGGCACTTCCATGTTCCAGCTTGTGCCTGTTGCCCCTTGTCCTGTCCCTGGGCACTACTGAGCAGAGTCTGTCTGCATCCTCCCTGCACCCACCCTGAGATACTCACAGGCATTAATAAGGTCTCCCCTCAGCCTTCTTTTCTGCAGGCTGAACAGTCCCAGCTCTCTCAGCCTTTCCTCATCAGGGAGGTGCTCCAATCCCCCAGCCATCTTTGTTGCCCTCCCTGGACTCTCTCCAGCAGTTCCCTGTCTCTCTGGAACTGGGGAGCCCAGAACTGGTCCCAGTTCTCCAGATGTGGCCTCACCAGGGCAGAGCAGAGGGGGAGAATGACCTCTCTTGACCTACTGGCCACACTCTTTCTTATGCACCCCAGGATTCCATTGGCCGCCTTGGCCACAAGGGCACATTGCAGGCTTGTGGATCATTTACTGTCTACCAGGATCCCCAGATCCTTCTCCTCAGAACTGCTTTCCAGCAGGCCCATCCCTAACTTATTGTTAAGTTGAGCAGAGAAGCTTCTCTGAATTCCTCAAGTGCCCTTGGAATGTTTTCCACCTCCACTGGTGCTGATGAAGGTTTTCCTGAGGCTGCTCCTGAGCTGCTGCAAAAAAACCCCTCATGACACGTTTCTGCATGTGCCTTAAACTGCCAGATCACAGGCCTGAGTGTGAGGAGCCCCAGTTTCTGTGCCACCACAGTGCCCTGGGCTCAGCTCTCATCCTAAAACTCTGCAACCCAGATACAAAGGGTGCATGAGTGATCTTCCTGGCAGAATCCATCCCAAGCCTTTACTTGAAATACTGAGTCATAAGAGCAGCTGCAGCTCGTCTGCAACTTGCAGATTTCACTCCCCCAAATCCTGGCAGACTTAAAGGTCAGTGTTGGATGCTATTTCCCCAGGTGCTGTTTGTGCAGTGCCACATAGTAGCTGCTGTGTTGCACAGGGACCCTGTTGTGCTACGAACAAGCAGTGTGTAATGCTCTCAGAAATAAGGCAAACGCTTCTTCATGAGCTGTGTGTACAAAGCAAGAGCCTGGAAGTTGTGTCTGGGAGGACCTGCGTTTGGAGAAGTAACCTCTATGTTAAGTTCACTTAAAGCCCAGCCAGAGCCTTCAGAACACCTGGATTCCAACAGATGGTTCTCTTGAAAACACCTTTTTTGCCTGGAGTCTCTAATTTTCAGTGCTTGACAAGGCACTCTGACATTGTTCATTAACTTAAATCACTGTGAGAAGATGCTTGGGTTCATGACACCTTTTGGGGGGATGAGGACTAGATCCACCCCTCAGCTGTGCACAGGCAAACAGTGCAGGTTGCAGAAGTGTTGGAAGAATTTGTCTCTGCACAGCTGTCAGCAAGTACACAGGTGATGAGTCCAGTTACCTGAAATGTGGCACAGTGGCAGAGAATGTGAGCACGGGCATGCAGAACCATGTCTGCTCTAGGTACTGAAAGTGGCCCTCCTGTGTGCGATCACCAGCATACTGTCCTCCAAGTGATGACAGGAGTGGGCACTGCTCTCACCTCACAGGACAGGTACACCCAGTGGCATTGGCAATTTTCTTTGGTGACACAATGATCACAGAGGCTGGAAGAAAATACTTTCCTGGGGGTGCTGTGGCTGCTGGGTACAGCCAGCAGTGCCCCTGTGAGCTCTGCCGTGTAGACTAGGCAAACTGCCTCCCTGCAGGACAGGAAGGGTCTGCAGTCCACTTCAGTCAGGAATAGCTTGAACTTTCAGCTTTCCTGCCAGGGAAGCTCACTTTTTGCTGTTGTGCTTTGTGGATGGCGTTTCTCCCCCTTCATCCCGGGGTGCATCGCAGGGAGGCCAGACAACGCACTTGACACTTGCATTTTGCTGCAGGAGGGAAGCTCAGAGGACAGTGTGTTGGCCATGGTGCACTGCTGGCTCACTGCTGAACACTGCTTGGTCAGAACCATGTAAATACCCTCACAGCCAAGAATGTAATGGGATGAGAATGTGGGCCCTGCTGCAACTGCTGCTGAAGGAGTTGGGTATGAAAGGTAAGGTTGTCCAGGGAGAATGAGGTCACGGACTGGGGCTCATGGGCTGCAGTCTGGATTTACATTAGACCAAAAGCTACTTAAGGTGCTTATTCTACGCTGACTGATGGGTCTGTCTTTCTGATCCCACTCTAAGCTCAGTGTCACGTGCCTTTTCATGAGACCAGTGAGCTGGTGAATAAGGACCTTTGGAAAAACACAACCCAAGCAGAGAATTCATGTGGCATCAAGCTCATGTCTCCAGTATTGTGTAAGAGGACAGCACAGGTGGTAAGTGCCAGGCATGAAGCCAAGGTCCCAGGCCTAAGGAGTGGGCCCGTGAGAACCTCATGAGGCTCAACAAGGCCAAGCACAAGGTCCTGCATCTGATATGGGGCAAGCCCCAGTATCCAGGCATCCCAGGGTGATGAGGGGATTGCAAGCAGCCCTGTGGAGAGGGACTCAGGGTACTGGGGGACCAAAAATTGGACATGAGCCAGCAACATGTGCTTGCAGCCCAGAAAGCCAACAGTATCCTGGGCTGCATCAAATGAAGTGTGGCCAACAGGTCAAGGGAGGTGATTCTCCCTCTCCACTTGGCCCTCATAAAACCCCACCAGGAGTCCTGCATCCAGCTCTGGGGTCCCCAGTTGTTAAAGAAGAGCTCAGGAAGACCATAATACTGAGCTGTGAGGTTCAGAGTGGACCCTCTTGCTTTCTAAATTCATTCTCAGAGAGGAGTCTAGGTGTGTGTGGATACAGTCCTAGCCCCCAACTATAAAAAAGGTTTGGACCCTCAGTTCTCTCAGAGTCAGTTTATTGCTGCTTCAGCTGGTGCCTCTAGAGAGGAGCCGTGCCTATATTTTGCCTGTGTCATTTGAGGCCTCACAATTTGTCCACACAACATGAAAAGGAGCTGTTATCAATCTCTCCGTTTAAGGTACAGCTCCTCCTGAGGTGATGGGTCTCTTGTCTCTGCTGCATGCCTGTTTGATGTCATCTTTTGTTCCATCTGCACCTATTACAGTTCCTGGAAGTCTGGTGGCAGTTGGCCCTCCTCCTGTCATGTGGTTTTGTCTTACTATCACAGGGGCTTGCTGAAGTGCTTTTTCACTATATTAGTCTATAATTAGTACTTTTCCAGGTGACAGTTTGAGTTCAACAGCAGTTCAGTACAGCCTAAAGTTCCAATATCTTGGCTGCTTTTGCCAAGCAAAAAAAAACCTGGGGCCTAGTCTGGCCAAGCTCTAGATGTCTACCTGCAAGCAAACCCAATATTCATTTTAATCCCCAACACTGACAGAGAGATTGGAAATAGTGGAGAGAAGCAGACAAGGGGAGAAAAGGCTTATGCTGCACATAATCAGGTCGATGCAGGAACGGGAGAAGAGCCCATACATCACTGCAAGGATGCACAGCAAAATGCAGATACTTTTGTAAGAAAAAAGGTGCAAGAGGTGAAAAGAGTGGATGGATAGCTCTGCAATAACGAAGGTGAGAATATTTGGAAGAGACAACAGGCAAATATAGAGAACAGCATAGAAAAAAAGTCAGCAAAATGAATTGAGCAAGCAAAGAGGTGGCAGTGGCAGGGTCTCCATCACTTGCAGAGCTGTCACTTGTTTTAGAAACAAGGCATCACCAGGCATTGCTGCAAATAGATGTCCAGCAGAAGAGGTAAACACACACCAACCCCATCACACTTCTTTGCCACATATAAAACATGGCAGAAACATGCGCTGTGTCAACTGCCAAAACTTGTTCCATTAGGACTTTATTTGGTGTTACTTGCATTGAACCAGCCTAATGACCCTGGGGTGGTGCCAGGGGCCGGGGTTGGGCCTGGGATAAAGCTGGGGTGCTGCTTGTTGGTACAAGGGAGGGGGAGCCAGGGGTCGGGGGTCACAGGGCAGCGGGTCGCATCCCCCAACCTCCAGCCTGTGCTGGCCATGGTGTTCCTGAGCCTGAGCACCACCAACGGCCTTGACCGTGGTGAGTGCACGTGAACCCCAGCACCGGGGGGGATGGGACCCCCTGCCCCTAGGGCTGCTGCCAGGGGTGCTGGGCCCTGAGGCACTGAGGGGCCGTGAGGGCTCTGCACCTTCCTTAGCGCCGCCTTTGCCACCGCCGCTGCCCAGATCCTCCCGCTGCGTCAGGGACCCCTAGTCGGCGAGGCCTGGCGGGTCACGGCTGCGGGAACCGCGGCGTCTGCGGCCGGAAAGGGCGGGGCAAATGGGGCGTGGCACGGGGGGCGGGGCCTCTGGGGAAAGCTCCGTCGGAGGGGCTGCCAGGGCCTACAGGATGAGCCGCGCCTCGGTCGCGGGGCACCTGGGGAGTGGGTTGGGTCGCCGGCGTGAATGGGCGAGACCGGGGGGTGAATGGGCGAGACCGGGGGGTGAATGGGCGGCGGCCGCGGGGCTTCCTTGCCGCGACAACCGAAGACAGACGATGATGTAGGGGGCGTGACCACCCCAGATAGGGCGGGGGCTCCCGCTGGGGGCAGGGCTTCCGCATACGTCACCCGGGGGGGGAGTGGGCATCTCGGAACTGCCCGGCTTCCCGGGCCAGGGCAACTGGGGAGCAGGTAAGGGGGGAGGGGGGGCAGACATACTGGGAGGGGGCACAGGCCAGTGGGGACAGGCAGGAGGCAGCGAGCTGTGGAGCTCTCACCTCTCTCGGAGGAGTTCATGGCCCCAGGAGGCTGGCTGGGGGAGAGCTAGTGGCTGCTGGAGGCCATCACCTGCCAGAGGGGTTGCCCAGCTAGGCCCCACTGTCCCACTGGTGAGCACCACATGCTGGAGGCCCCCCCTGCAGCACAACAGAGATGTCTCGGGGTGCACCTACAAGCATACACTTATGATGGAGCAGTGCTCCCAGATGCTCTGCTCAGATGTGGCTTGCACAGGCGACATGCCATTAACATAATCACATGACGTCACATGCCACCACCTGGCATCACACCTGGGAGAGGCAGGGCTCACCAGGTGCTGCTGCATGCCCCTAGATCCAGACACACACACAACATGTGGTGACACATGATGACATGCCACAGCAGGAGTGTGACATGACATGACACACTCAGTGACACCACACTGGGAGAGGGGGCTCAGGCACCCAGGGCTGCTGGGTAGCCCCCATCCCATCCCCAAGGAGGAGGTGGGACACAACACATGATGACACACCATGACATGCCAAGGCAGAGGTCATGTAATGAGGTGTGACATCATATGTGACCCCACTGATGATACCAGAGGGAGGCCCTGGCCCATCACAGGCCCCTAGAGCCAGGGTGAGGAAGAAGGGGGCACTCCCTGCTGGGGCCCCATCCTGTGAGTGCCACTGGAGGGGCCAGAGTGGCCTAGCAGGGCATTGGGAAGCATTGGGGTATACTGGGAAGCACTGGGAGGCAGTGAGGTATGCTGGGATGGGGCTCTGGGCCATACTGGGATTAACTGGGAGACCTTGGCCATTCTGGGAAGCTGCTGGGCTACACCGAGACTCACTGGGAGGCACTGATCTATACTGGGAGGCATGGATACAGGGTGCTGGGCCATCCTGGGGAGTATGAGGAGACCATACTGGGAGGGTCCTGGGACATACTGGAAAGGTACTGGTGCATACATTCATCAGTGACCTGGATGAGGGGATGGAGTGTATCCTTAACAAGTTTGCTGATTATAAGAAGCTGGGAGGATTGGCTGATACACCTGAAGGCTGGGCACCCATCCAGTAAGATCTAGACAGACTAGAAAGCAGGGCAAAGATGAACCTACTGAGGTTCAACAAAAAAAAAACACCATGCACCAGGACAGATTAGGGGTTGACATGCTAGAAAGCAGCCCCATGGAGAAGGACCTTGGGGTCCTGGTGGACAACAAGTTATCCATGGGACAGCCATGTGCCCCAGTGGCCAAGAGAGCCAATAGTATCTTGGGATGTATAAAGAACAGTGTGGCCAGCAGGTCGATGGAGGTTCTCCTGCCCCTCTACTCTGCCCTAGTGAGACCACGTCTGGAGTACTGTGTCCAGTTCTGGGCTTCCCAATTCAAGAGGGACAGGGATTTACTGGAAAGAGTCCAAAAGAAGCTACAAGGATGGTAAGGGACTGGAACATCTATCCTACAATGAAAGGCTGAGAGACCTGAGGCTGTTTAGTCTTGAGAAGACTGAGAGGGGACCTTATTAATGCCTACAAATATCTGAGGGGTGGGGGTCAAGAATGGGCCAGTCTCTTTTCAGTGGCAAAAGAGAGAGGGAACCAGGGGAGAATGGGGGAAGAAGTGGGATCAAAATGGCAAAAAATAGGGAAAAATTAGGAAAAACAAAGTGAGAAATGGGGGGAGATGTGAGAAAATATGGGGGAAAAGAGGGGAATTGGGAAAATGGGGAGATGGAGAAAAAATAGGGGTGAAGATGGGGAAAATGGGAGAAAATGGAGGGAATGGGTAAATGGGAAAAAGTGAAGGAGAACTGGGGGAAAATAGGGGAACGAGGCACAAAATAGGGGCAAAAATAATTTAAAATGGGAGAAAATGGGGTACAAAACAAAGGAAAATGGAAAAAAATGAAACAGCTAAAAAGGGGCACAAATGGGCAAAAAGTGGGGAGAAAACCAGGAGAGAATCAGGTGAAATGGGGGAAAAACAGGGTAAAATGGGGAAGTGGTGCAGAAACAGGCAAAACCCAGCGGAGAACACAAGGAGAAAACCTAAGGGGAAAATTGTGGAAATGCAGGGAGAAATGTGGGGAAATGGGTCTGGAATGTGGGGGATGGGGAGAAAGAGTAGAAATGGGGAAAACCAGGAAAAAATGGAAGAAATTGGGAGAAAGAGAGGGCAACAATGGAAAACAGAGAATACATAAACAGGGGGAAATAGGTAAACAGGAGGGAGGAAACAGGGCACAAACAAGACAAAACATGTCAAGGCCAGGGGGAAAAAGGCAAAACCAAGGGGCAACATGGAGCAAAACCAGACAGTTATAGGGGCTGGGGCAAGAGGTGGGGAAACAGGCCAAAAGGGACAGAAATAGGAAAAATGGGGGAAAAAACAGGAAAAAAGTGGGGCACCACCCAGGAGAAATGGGACAAAATAGGGCAAACCCAAGGGAAACTGAACTGGGGGTGTGGGTGGTAGGGACCCCAGCCCTTGAGTGCACCAGTATGGCCCAGTACTTGCCAGTACCACACATGCACTGCCCTGGCTTGCCAACCATCATCCCAGTACAGCCCCAGCACCATCACTGTGGGCCCAGCACTCCCAGTATAACTCCTACCCTGAGCCACAGCTCAGAGTCAGATCCCAGTATGGACTCCAGTGCTCCCAGTATGATGCCCCGTGATGTGGTGCTGAGGGACATGGTTTGATGGTGGTCTTGGCAGTGCTGAGTTAATGGTTGGACTGGTGATCTTAAAGGCCTTTTCCAACCCAAACTATGCCATGATTCTGTGCTATCGCAGCAGGAGCTGCAGTTAAAAGTAAGATCCTAGTATGAGCCCAAGTGTTCCCAGTATGGGCCCCAAGACTCCCAGTGCACTCCCAGTCTTCCCATTATGCACCTTAAGGCTTTCAGTTTGGATCCAGTGCACTCCCAGTGTAGTCCCCAAGGCTCCCAGTGCAGGCTCTGAGGCTCCTGGTATGGAGTCCCAAGGCTCCAAGTGCAGCTGTAGAGCACTCCCAGTACAGGCCCCAAAGCTCTCAGTGCCCCCAGTACAGCCCCTAAGGCTTCCACTGTGGGCCTTGAGGCTCCGAGTGCAGCTCCAGTGCACTCCCAGTGTGGCCCTCAAGGCTCCCAGGGCATTCCCAGTATGGCCTTCAGTGCTCTTCAAGTGTACTCCCAATTCTACCAGTATGGGCCCCAGTACTCCCAGCACACATCACCAATAAGTTATTTTCCCTCCATCCCATCCCATCCCATCCCATCCCATCCCATCCCATCCCATCCCATCCCATCCCATCCCATCCCATCCCATCCCATCCCGGTGCCTCCTTGGACTGAGACCCCCGGTCCCTCAGAATCCCCCCCAAAACATCATCACCAGCCTGCCATTGCCTTTATTGGTGGGTGGGTGCATTGGGTCACAGGATCAGGCCTCCCCCAGTGAACTCCATCCGCTGCCAAGGGAAGAGAGAGAAAGGGAATGAGTGGGGGGACCCTGCTGTCCTGGCCAGGGGGAACCCCAGCATCCAGGGGTTCAGGGGTGGGGCAAGGGGACCCCAGTGTCTGGGCACACCTGTGGGGGGGCGACGAAGGCCAGCCAGTCGGAGGGGCGGGTGGGCAGCAGACCCATGGCCTGGCACTTGTAGAGGGCCAATGCCAGCCCCAGCCCGTTGCCCACCAGGAACACCAACCCCTGCAGTGCCCGCCGGCTCGAGCTCTCCAGTGCCTTCAGTGCTGTGGGGGCGACAAGGTGGGATAGGGGGACCGGTCACTGTCACCCACAGGCCACATACCTGGTACCATGGGAGACCAGGGGTGATGATGGGGGAAGGGGAACAGCAGGGTTGCATCAAGGGGAGAGCAGGGGGGGGAGGGTGGGTGGCACTGGGGCAGCTGCTGGGCTGGGGGATGCGTGGAAGTGACTGACATCAGGGTCAGTGCCACAGGGACAACTGGATGGGGACACGGAGGGGCAAGTGACTTGGGGGTGACTGTTGGTGGATGCACAGGAATAACTGACATGGAGGTAACTGTCTGGGGACCTGTAGGGAAATGGATGTGGAGGTGGCTGTCACAGGGACAACTACTGGGGGACACACAGGGGCGACTGAGATGGGGGCGACTATTGCAGGGAGACATGTGGCAGGGGTTATTGCAGAGACAACTGCTGGGGGAATATGTGGGGACAACTGTTGCAGGGGGAGATGCAGGGCAAGGGATGCTGCAGGTACATGGGGCAACTACTGAGTGGAAGGGGTGGCAGTGGGGGGACACCAGGGGAACCATCACCCACGCTGGGCTGTAGTGTGAGGCTGTACTCACTGGCAGAGAGTGACATGAGGGCCTGAAGTGGACGCCAGCCCATCATGCAGACCATCATGGCAGGGAAGATGGAGATAGTGTTGCCGGCCATGTACATGATGAACAGGTTCATCGGAATCTGCTTCAGCGGCGCCAGTGCCACGTCCCAGCAGCGCTGTAAGGGAAGAGAGGACCAGGGCGCCCGGGATGTGTGGGGGGGTCGCCCTCAGATGGCGCCCAGACATCTGGGACAGGAACCAGCCCCCACACCTGGAACCCAGGTGTCCAGGGGTTGTTCCTCCCTCCCTTCCCTCCATCCCCCCCCGCCCACCTTTTCCATGAGGATTTTGTCGCTCTCGTGGACACCACCCTCCCCCAGCTGCCGCTCGGCGAACCCCAGCGGCCCACGGCCCTCGGCAGCTCCGCGGGGCCTGGGGGGCGACAGAGGGAGCAGGTGAGGCTGGGAAGACCACTGGAGCCCCCAGTTCCACCCCCCACACTCCCTCTCCCGGGTCTCACCGCGCCCCCGGCGCCGCTGCCAGCTCCAAAGACCACTTGAAGCGCCGGCCCCGAACGGCCGCGGTTCCTGCCGCCGCCATCTTCCGAGCGCCCGAACGGGGAGGGAGCGGTCACATGGGAGAGTCACGTGGGGGGAGGACACGCTGGCGCCGGGAGGCCCACGCAGCGCTCCCAGCCCCCCGCGGCGCTGCGGGAGCCGCTTCGCAGCCGCCGGGGGCCGCATCCCCAGCCTCACTCCAGCTGTTCGGGGCCCTGCGTCCCACAGCAGCCTCCTTCGCCACAGCAGCACCGCAGGAGCCATACAGTCCCCCTCCCTCTCCGTTTCCCCTGGAACCGCGGTGCGGGGCCGCGGGTTCCGCCCGAGGCCTGTCGGGCGCGGACGGTCCGGCCGCCTCTGGGGTTCCCCGGCGGCTCTGCCGGCCAAACCCGTTCTGCCCTTCCACCACCGCTCGCTCGGTTTTAGTTCCTTGCAGGTGCTGTCCCCGCATCGGGGCTGTTTACTCGCAGTGCACACAGAGCAGAGGCATTTTCCTCTTGCAGATTTGCGCAAACTCGGGGTGCCGGGTGGGCCCAGCGCCCCAGCCCCCTGAAGGCGCAGCACGCTGCACAATTACGGATATTTAGTTAGTTTCCGCCACCGAACTGATAGATGTTGAGGTTCATTCTGCTCTGATTGGTAACTTAATTTGCTACTTGGATGTAAAAGCCCAGCACACACAGCACTCGCGCGCAGGCTGGGCGGGCGGGGGTCTCCACTGGGAGGTGGGGGGTCTGAGCGCTGGGGGTGCGGCCTTCACATTACAGTGATGCTGTAATGAGCAGAGCTGAGTTGCAGACGGCAACTTAAGCTATTTTGCCACATTTTAAGCAAACAGACTTCCTTTTTTCTTGTTTCTTCTTTTAACAGCAGGATCTTTGTTTCCCAAAACGTTTGTAACTTTATGGCTCTTGTCCTTGCTTAGTGAAAGATTGAGTTTTCCGAAGTACATCACAGGGATTCCTTTGATTTCCTGGGGGTGTTGTGGGTTTTGTTTGCTTGCTTTTAATTTTTTTCTTGGGTAGGGGGCAGGCTGTGATGGATGTGTCACCAAATGGGACGAAAAAAATTTACCAACCCCCGTAAGATGCAGATCAGCAGACACGTTTGTATTAAAGTGCTGAGGACCCGGGGGATAACTCCACCTATCCTAAATTGTGCTACAATCAGCAGGTTTTTATATAGTCAATTTCTATTGTATAAATTATTTAACATAAAAATGCATACAGTGCTTGCCTTTAATTACTCATTAAATTTAGCCTTTGCATTTATTGGCGTCTTATGATCTCTTGAGTTACATAACTTTATGTATATTCATCTCTAACAAAAATTGTTGGTCATTTGTAGTTGCCCTATTGATTGTAGTCCCTGATATTCAAACTGGGGTGAGATGGGTAAGGGGATCTCCAAGCAGCATAACTGGTTACTGTGACTCTAGCCACTGTGTGAGAGCTTAAAGATTTCTTATTGTATTATTCCTTCCACAATAGCTGCTTAATCATAATATCTTATTTTTCATGACTTTGTGGTTCCCAGTTCAATATAATACCAGACCCTAGTTATTGTACCACCTGCTTACTGGGTGGGGTTTCTGTGACTACTAAAATAAAACACAATCACCCCCCCCCACCCCCACCCCCCATATGGTTCCTATGAGACCAATTTCTCCTAAAAGTTCTGTCTTGCCCATTCTAACCTGACCAAGCCCAACCCCCTACCCTAGATAATAAAAATCCAGTAAAATCAGCAATAGATGCACTGGACTCCTTAAGCAAATGAGCAGTAGTTTGGTACAGGCTCCAAAGGAGGTAAAGGTTGGAGCTGTAAGTGGGTGGAGAACTTCCCCAATTCCAGTCTGGTCTTGGAAAACCCAGATGGGAGCAGAGTCACACAGTGAGCATGGACACATGGAACAGCCATGCTGCCATCAACACCTGAACAGGATGTGGCTTTTCCAAGACTCACTTATCAAGGAACACGGGAAGTTGTAGGTACAAGGGGTCTTGTGCATACCTTTCCCATCAGATATGGTTTGACCAAGAGACAACCACTTTATCTCATGAACAGAACAGCCTCTCAGCTGTCCCAGCTGCGCAGCCTGGCTGTGTGGCAGTGATCTCCCCTCCATCTGGGACACTCTCAGGGTTGCTCCTGGAAGCAGAGAGACCTTTCACGCGCAGCTGACATCACACACAACTCTGTACTGTTGTAACTTTTATTTGTGTCTTGGTAACTTCGGGTGGTTTTGAGTCATTGTTCAGAGGACTGTTCAGTACAGCAACAGAGCAAACCTCGCAGTAGAACAAGTCACACCTTTATTGCATCATATTTCAATACAGTCACTTCTGGTGGCAGTTTTGACAGTGGTTTAAGTGGCTAAATCGCCCATTCATGACAAAAGGCTGTTTTGATTTCTTGGGATGTATCCTCATTTTATTTTTTTTTCTTTCTTGTTGCTTACTATTGTTTTTTAAATCTCTTGAGATATTTTAATTTGTTGGATTTTTTTTTTTTTAATGGGGGTGTTTTCTTCTTGGGAGTTTTTACTTTTTTTTTTTTTTTTTGCACACATTTTAAGTCTTCGGGGTTATTTTCATTTATTGGGATTTTTTTTAATGTAGGGATTCCTTTTTGGCTGAGGTCTCACAGGTTCCTTGCAACATACTGCTAGCTCTGTAAGCCCACTCTGGACTAATTTTGTTGCAGTTGTACCTCTCCTAAGTTCTTCATTCCCCAGAGTATTTCTTTGCTTCTGTTATGCCATCTGGGATGTCTCTTGAGACCTTCCTTGTGCTCCACAGCATTTTGGTAGCACTTCACCTACTTTTCAGTATCCCTTTGAGCCTCTCCTGACCACTCCACTCCCAGTCACTGTGCCTCCTGTGTCCTGGTGTTCCACAGCCCCTTTTTAGCCCTGTAGTGGAGTTTGAGCCTCTCTTGTTCCCTCAGAAACCCAACCTCAAGCTTACTTTTTGCCTCAGAGTGCTCTTATCATCCTCTCTGCCATTTAAGGTGCCTCCACTTGGTCCCTTGCCCCGCAAGGACACCTGTACTAGGTTTAAATCCCCTCCACACTTCTTCCTTGTGTCCCTGAGTCTTCTTTGGTTTCTTTAGCCCAATGAGTTGCTTTCTAATGGTGTCACGATGCCTACTGATGCCTTTGAGGTTGCCCTTAGCCCAGTTCTAGCTTTGTAGCTGAACACATCCCTCTCATTCCCTTAGAAGACCTCCCAAGTCTGTATCTGTGACCCAGCCCAGTCATTCCATCCTCTCTTCCCTCTAGCTGGGCCTCCATTTTTTCCCTGGCTCTCCAATGTTGTTTACTCAGTTCATATCCCTTCTGGATTTTATACTCATGGCCCCAGTCCCTTTTCTATCTCTCCATCGCTCTTGAGACATTTCTTCTCCCAATCACAATGCCTCCCTAGACCTTCCTTGAGCTCCACATTCATCTTGTAGCACTTTAGGTGGGGCCACCTTTGAGCCATTGAACACTTGCTTCTTCGTTTCAGCTACCCAAGATTTGCATGTTCAGTCCCTGGCCACCCAAGGCTGTCTGTAAACTGCTCAGATGATCACCTGAGTTCCTCCTTGTCCTGCCCAAGCATCCCTTAGTTGCTCTGCCTGCATCAACACCTCTCTCCTCACAGTCAGAGTGCCTCCTGAGACCTTCCTTGTTCTCCACAGCACCGTGTACCACTTCACCTCTCTTTCCATCTCTCTTGTTCCATCAGAGCCTCCCATCTTTCTCTGCTATGCTCTGCTCCTTTATCTTTCTCTCTGCCAGCCAGGGTATCTCCATTTGGTTTCTCTCTCCCTCAGGCACCTGTAGTTTGCCTGGATGTCCTGCTCATTCCAGAGATGCTGTGGCTGTCATCACCTGAGGCTTCTAAAATACCAAAGGACACAAAATTACCATTATGCTCGTGAGAAGTCACCAGCCCCATGAGCCTCCTCGCTGCCACCCCCGCTCACCCTGGACACTCATCCCATTCCAAACATGGCCGGCACAGAACCTGCAATGCAAAAAAAAAATGCTTAACTGAATTGCATAAAATACTTGTCTCGTAGTCACTGACCCAGCCCACAACTGCCTCACCTCTGACTGCTCCTTAGGGTGTGGCTTTGTCCCTCTGAGGCTGCATGTGGCACCTGAAAATGTAGAAGGCACATGCTGAGATACTGGCTGACACAACAGCCTCCCCACAGTGATGTCTGTTGCCTGCTCCTTTTCCACGGCTGTTGTCCCACTGGGCCTCCATCATTTTGGGCTGCCACGATGAGGCCTGGACAGCACCTATAAAATACAAACAGCAAGGGATGCTGTGACTTCATCAACAATGTGGCATATAAAAAAACAGCTGCTCCTTCAGCCCACTTGTCATTGCTTGCCTTGCCTGAGTCACCTCCTGTGCCAATATCCTGATTTTCTCATCACTTCACACCTTCAAAATAAATTTAAAAACCATAATGGAGCCATATGGCCACTAGAAGCATCTTCCCTCCAACACCACAAACTGACAAACTGTGGCACTCTGCTCCCCTCCTGTCGCGGACCGAGATAGGTAAAGCCGCGACTCACACCCCCACCTCAGGGGATCGAGAGCTGAAGACCACTCCCCGTCACACCCACAAACAACGCTTAAGAATCAATAGATTTATTAAAGGCACTGAGGGTTTGGCAAGTCTGATATCAACGATCACACAGGGTCTATCTCTATATATATCCACACCTATATATCCATATACCAACAGCTATACAACTATACATCTTTATACCAATAACAACACACACAGAAAACGAGAGAACCTCCCCCCTTCCCCCCTGTTCCCGTTCCCGGACAGGGATAAGAGGGAAAGCCTGGAGAGAGCCTTTGGGAAATAGAAGAATATTGGAAAAGAGAAGTGAGTGTCTGGTATGCGTGAATATTATGTAGGAATGTTTGTAGGAATGTTAGTAAGATGTTCGCAATTCTCACCACCGGGGGGTACGGCTGAAGCCAATCCCTGGTCGGGATCCACGTCCTGTCACCTGAGACTCCAGGCAAACGGTCCGTTCGGTACGTCCACACGCCAACAACCACAGGGAGCAGCGCCGCAACGGCACGGCAGCCTCCGCAGCAGTACGCTCACCGCGGTGGCTGGATCCGTCCGTGTTCACAGAGCGCGCGTCTTCTTGCTCCTCCCTTTTTTTCAGTTCCGGCCCTGCCGTGCCTCCTGGGAGCTGTAGTCTGTGGTCCTGTGCGCATGCGCCTGGTACCTCTGTCCTCTCCCCACGAGTGCCGGGGGGGCGCATCGCCAGTCAGTGAATGTCGCTGGATTAAAGGCCATTATAGAGTCCGTCTCTCACATCTCACCCCGTGGCTTTTATGACAGCGACTTGGTTCCTGTGTGGTGTATGTTTGTGTCTGTATATGTATGTACATCTGTACCCTAGTAGGCTCTTGTCCAAACTCTTACCTCTTTTCCTGTTTGAGACAAACATATATACAATCTCACATATTTCATATCTACACATCTAAAACAACGTATATAACGTTTTATGCATGTTTCTGAGGGAACAATTCCCTATACAACATATATACTTATAAACTCATACATATATATAATACATAAGAAAAATATAAATAGAAAACCCATAATGAATATATTGGTGCACCATTAGTATCTTATTTACAGACCAAAACCCAAAGGGGAAATAGGTATAGGAGACATGATGCTGTATAGTAGGAGGCGTTGTGCAAACCATGGGGTGATCAAGTCCATAGTATGCACAAGGTACCTCACCCCTCAAAACCAGTGTCAGGCTGATCAGACCCTATTCTGGCTTGGGATGTCTCCGGTTCTTTGGGTTGTTGGTTTAGCATATACACATTGCTATATACAAGTATACAGATACACAGTTACAACCTATCTCTACAATCTGGCTTGCTTCATTCAACATGAAGTATCCAATTTGTACTGATTTTAAGTTGTTTGTTATTCAGGTCGGATGCAACCCAGGTGTTTGAATTCACAGGCGTTTGCAGGGTCATTTTGACTTTCCCAATATTTGGCAGGTGTACCAGTATAGTCTGTCCTGGGTGTAGGGAAATTTTTTTCTTGTTGCAAGGCTTTCTTTGTGTCTCCTTTTCTTGAGTGGGTGATGTAGGAAAGAAAGCAGTTAGACGAGGACACCCGTTCACCCCCCATCTGTTATTTATGGTGGTGACTGCATATCGCAACCTTTCATCCCATTTGGAGTCCTGTGGGCGGATAAGGCTTTTGATTAACCCATTAGTACGTTCCACTATCCCATTTGCTTGGGGATAGTATGGCATGTGAAATGTCCATTGGATGCCTTCACTTCTCGCCCACTGTTGTACCAGATGTGAAGTGAAGTGAGTGCCATTATCAGACTGAATATGTGTAGGTTTAGGTAATACCGCAAATACCCTTTCCAGGAAGCGAACTGTATTTTCACCATTTGCTTTAGAAACAGCTTCAGCACAAGTTAGACCTGATACCACTTCTACCATCACAATGATATACTGCTTGTTACCTGATTTGCGGAAAGGACCTATGTAGTCCACTTGCCAAGTAGACCACAAGGACTTTCCCTCTCGAATATGCAGAGTGTCAGTTGTCAGGGGATGCTTCCCCAACCGAATCTTACACAGATCACATTCAGAAATGATTGTTTTACACTGTTCACGGGTAACAGGCCATCCCCTGGTTTGTGCCTCCTTATACAAATCAAAGATCCCTGAGTGACCCCTTTTACAATGAAGCCATTCAAGCAATCGCTCCCACTCCTGATTTTCTTCTGCTGTTCTGATTTCCACTACATTGATTTTGGCCAGTTCATCAACATAGTTGTTCCACCTGCTGGCATCATTTTTCAGACTGGTCTGGTGAGCAGGAATCCACCCTACATGAAAGTTAGGATTTTTCTTGGCAATTTTTAGGATCTGTTGCCATTTTTCTTTCTGCCACACTGGCACCCTGTTAATCTCCCAATTGTTCTGTTCCCAGAAAGTTATCCATTCCACACAGCCCTTGAAGACCGAAAAGGAATCTGTGTAGATGTACACAGCGTCCTTGGCGGCCTTTTCCCGTACAAACACATTGAGAACAGCATCCAGCTCCCCCACTTGTGCACTGCCCTTATCATGATTTATTATGCGTTCAGCCGTGGAAGGTTTGACTGCAGCAGATTTGAAGAACCAGGTTTTACCCTCTCTTCTGGCTGACGCGTCGGTGAACCAGGCATTAATCATTTCACTTTTGTATTCGGGGTACTCCTTAATAGGACTGGGAGTTTTCATTGTTAACTCTTTTTCCTCCATGGACTCAATGTGTTCCTGGATTTTTAGCTGTTTGTCCAGGCCTTCCTCTAGCTTGAAAAGGCTGGAGTAGCACTCAATTTGGCTATACCATTTCCTGATTGTCCCCTTTTGGGATATACCCTCTGGAGGGGCTTTCCCAGACAGCACATGATTAACTACTTTGAAAGGACCCTGTAGTATCACCTTTTGTTTTTTAACAATTTTACTGACCTCTGTTAGTGCTGTGCACACTGTTAGCAATCCCTTCTCCAGAGTGGAGTATCGTTTTTCTGAGTCCTTAAGAGACTGTGAATAGAAGCCAATGGGTCGTGTACTCCCACTAGGTCCCTTTTGCCAAAAGTGATATGATAAGGCACTAGCTGAGAATCCCCATTCTATTGTTATTGGATCCTCTGGGTGAAGAGGTCCCAGAGTCTGGAAGGTCTGTGCTTCCAGTATTAGCAGTTCAAGGGCCTCATCATGAAATTTGTTCCATTTCCAGTGATGATTCTTTTTCAAGAGACCATAAAGAGGCCGTGCTATAACAGAGAAATCAGGGATATGTTTTCTCCAATACCGAAGGGTTCCCAGCAATTGTTGCAATTCTTTTTTATTAGCTGGTACCTTCATCTGAGTCAATTGGGACACAGTATCGGATGGAATATTCCAGGTTCCCCCTTTCCACCTTATTCCCAGGAATTTTACCTCTTGGGATGGTGGTTGCCTTTTCCCTTCAGGGATATCTAGCTGAATATCAGTCAGATGCTTAATTATAGCATCATACACGACTTTCACTTCTCCCTCACTCTGACCCCCTATCAGTATGTCATCTATGTATTGATAAACTTTCACTTTGGAATTGTTTTTGATTTCTGGAACGTTTTCCAGTTCACACGCAAGTGCGTGATGGGCCAGCGTGGGTGAGTGTTTATATCCCTGTGGCAACCTCGTGAAAGTGTATTGGACTCCATCCCAAGTGAAGGCAAAATACTTTTGGTCCTCAATATCAATAGGGACCTGGAAAAACATATCCTTAATATCCAGTGCTGCCAGCACAGGATGTGCTGCTTCCTGGATTTCTAGCACCAGTTCAGCTATGTTTGGTACGGCTGCAGTGAGGCCTTCTGTATTGGCATTCAATTTCCTGTAGTCTAAAGTCAGTCTCCATCTCCCATCTGGTTTCCTCACAGGCCAGACTGGGGCATTGTATGGTGAATGGCATGGCACTATTATACCTTTTTGTTTTAAATCAGCTATTACCTCCCTGATGCCATCCTTGGCAGCAACTGGAATAGAATATTGTTTTACTTTTGTTGTTTTGCTCTGTGGCAGACGTGGGGCACGTTGTAACAACTTTACTTCCAGTGTTGGCGTGCCAAATGTCCAGTAGCGGCCTCGCTCGTCTCTCCAGGCACGACCTGCCAAAATATCCAAACCTAACAAGTTAGGAACATCACCTACAATCATTTTAGCTCGGATCGGTTTGTCATCTCCTGGAAGGTGCATGGTGACCATAGCTGTTTTCTGTAAAGTAGAATTGCCAAATGCTCCACTTACACACACTGATTTTGCAGAGGTGGTAATACCACAGTACCTTGCCTCCTCAGCTTTCAATGTGGACATCTGGGCCCCTGTGTCTACAACAAAAGTAACAGGATAACGTTTTGGACCAACAGCACAAGTGAGTACCAGATCTCCATCCTTATTATACACGAGTCTTAATATGTTTTGCCAGTCATTTGGGGGACTAGGATATTCCTGGATTGAGGGGTTCCTGGATTCCTGATTTATGTGGGAGTCATTTTGGCATTCTGTGCTAGGACTCTGTGTTTTACCCCTCCTCCGTCGCCTTTTTGACTTACTAGTAGTAGCAGGAGGAGGGAATTCTAGTTTCCCGAACTACTGGACCTTCCCTGTGCTTTATCCCGAGCTCCAGACTGTGACCGGCCTCGGGCCCCAGTTTGTGATCGTGATCTGCCTCTGTTTTGTGATCGTGATCTGCCTCGGGTTTGTTCCCTTGTTCGGAAAGCATCAATCAGTTCCTTTAGGTCCTCGTAGGGACAGGTTTTGGCTAGGAGTGAAGCTGGCACTCCCAATTGCCTGCCTTCCTCCTTAAGCCTAGCATAAGGCCCCTTGTTATCTTGTGTTGAGGAATGCTGTGTATCAAAGGCCTGTCTCCTGGGTGACTTCTGCTGTATTTTCTTCTGTCTATCCCTGTTTACCACATTCCAGTCACCCCGTGACCTCCCCTGTCTGGGAGAGGGGGGGTCTCGGGGTGGCTTAGCAGCAACCTCAGCATAAGACAGTCGAGCAGCCCTTTTGGGTGTAGAAGAGGAGGACTTAGAGTCCTCACATATCTTAGCGCAATCAATCAGGTTCTGGGCCAGGTCACCCCACGTGATCTGTAATCGTCCGGCTGCAATCTCCTCTCGACATTGCATGGCTTTCACCTGGAGCCCCCCAGAAAGCCCCGTAATCAACACAATCATTCTCCTCTCTTTTACCTGAAGGGACATGGGGCTTGCATGCTCTACTACCAACTCACGATCATAGATCATTTGGAGTGCAGCAGCCCTTTGAACGTTTTCCATGATGTCACGGGGGCTCCCTTTTAGGGAAGTCGGTTCTCCTCGCTCCACCGCCTCAGTTTTACCTACGTTCCAGGCTGCACGCTGCGTTAGGGACCATGGGTGATTTGTATTACCGGTTAGTAACACCATTCCAGGTCCCCAAAAACCACGAGCCTCCTGTTCAGTCAACATGATATCGTCCCCTCCTGTGAGTGATACTCTCATGACATAATCAGCTCCCTTTCTTTTTTTCAGTTCCGGCCCCGCCGTGCCTCCTGGGAGCTGTAGTCTGTAGTCTGTGCGCATGCGCCTGGTACCTCTGTCCTCTCCCCACGAGTGCCGGGGGGGCGCATCGCCAGTCAGTGAATGTCGCTGGATTAAAGGCCATTATAGAGTCCGTCTCTCACACCTCCTCTGTTGTTTAGTCTGTATCTTATTACTCTGCATCTGAAAAAGACTTGTTACACAAGTCACTGAGATGCTGCTCAAGAGCTTAACAGTTCAAGAGAACTCATTTCCATTCAGGAATACCATCTGAAGTACAACTATAGCCTGCCATTAAAAAACACACCTAGAAACTTTAAACTCCATACACACCAGCCTTAACACCTTTGAGGTTCAATCTGCTCCACTACTGTTGAGCAGCTCCTCCAATGACGCTCCAGTCATCTCCACTGAACACCACGGAAGTGACCATCCACCCATCCTTCCCATGGTCCACGGTACAACCTTGGCCTGAACAGTCCAGTCACAGCAATGTACACACCAGAGACTCTTACAGCTCCTCCACCAGCCCTTGACTCCACACCCCAGGCACAGCAGTTCCAAGCCAAACACACACATGCACAGGCCAATGCGACACAACCCTAAAAACAATGAGGCTCAACAATGAGACAAAACTCTAAGCAAGAAGAATGACTCTGGGATCCAAGACCATTGGACAACACAACCAAGCACAATGCTGAGGCAAGGAGGCTCTAACTGCAGCTCCAGGAATGAGTCCAGCATGACAGGCTGTTACAAGGAGTTACCATCAAAACTGAGGGGATGGATGTGCAAGAAGCCTGGCTTCAAGATGTAAGAACATCAGGATGCAGGGAAGGAGCCCCAGTCTATGCAAATCAATGCCCAGAGATCAGAGAGGTTGATGCAGTCAGGGACAACATCACACAAGAGGACAGTCAAGAAACTTCCAAAATGCAAGACTGATCCAGGCTTTAATCTTGTTATGCAAGAGAAGACGCTGCCGACTGGCACTATGCCAATGAGTACGGGATTTCCAGACCCTAGGGATGGCAGCTGGGATGCATGGCATGCTCCACGACCACAGAGAGGACATCAAGACCTGAGGAAGCTCTAAGACACTGAAGCTAGATGACACAAACTACACACCACTACACACTCAGGCTGGAGCTGCCCTGTGCTGGAGTCGTGCTGACAAGTACCTGCTGCCTTCACCTGCCCAAAGGGGACTGCTCCTGCACAGCCCTCTCCCATGCACTAACTTTAAAACCCCTCCCTGCAATTCCCAACCTTGTCCCCTCCACCCAGCTCCCTCCCAAGCCCTGGTCCATCAACTTATCTTTCAGAGGGCTGGGAGTCTGAATCCATCCTTGACAATAAAAACCCCACATGAGCTGACTGGGATGTTCCTGCAGTCACAGAGTTCCTCTTCATCACCTGCACAAAACCAACACCAGCACTAAACATCATGTGGGTCACCACAGACTTCTTTCACAACACCTTCCTCCTCCTCAAAAGCGATGTGGTCCTCAGCTCACTTGTGTTCTGCAGTCATGTCCTGTCTTCCATCTTCCAACAGACTCTGGGTCCTGGTTTAGGCCCACAAAATAAGTGGAGTCCTGATGTTTATCATCTATGAGGGGCCTGTTGAAATCTGCAAGGGTTCTAGGGATGGCACAGTACTCAGTGGGCCATCAGGAAAGGTGGTGAGGTGTCCCATGCTGTGAAAGACACCATGCCTTATGCCCCAATTTACTGAGAAATGCTAGAACTTGATACACAGACACATACAGGAGGCTCACCCTAACCCCTGTGAGCTGATCTCACCATCAGCACTGTTAAGAGATATGATGTCACCAACTTGCCCAGTGTAGAGCAGAACTAGTAAAAACCACAAGGTTCCACCTCCAATAAACTCAGAAATTCCAAGAAAATGTGATGCATCTAGAATAAAAAAGAAAAACCTAAAAAACATACTGTTAAACCATCTGGCCACCCCTGAACACTCAATACAAAATTACTGACCTGAAAACAAAGCTGCACACAAGGTATTTCCTGCTGTGTGCCACTGAGCCTGGGCTGGTCACAGAATCATGGAATTGTCAGAGCCAGAAAGGACCTCAGGAGATCATCCAGTCCAACTCATTTGCCAAAGCAGGATCCCCTGGAGCACATTCCACAGGACCACATCCAGGTGGGTCTTCCTCCTCTAAGAATGGAGAACTCTACCATTTTGTGGTCATGCTGCCCAAGACGACCTCCAACCTTTACATCCCCCACAAGACCTTCTCTGTTCACAAGCAGCAGGTCCAGCAGGGCACTTTCCCTAGTTGGCTCCCTCACCGCTGTGTCAGGAAGCTGTCTTCCACACACTCCAGGAACCTCTGGGACTGTTCCCTCTCTGCTGTGTTATATTTCCAGCAGACATCTGGGAAGTTGAAGTCCTCCAACCTCCAACACCCTTTCCACAATTCCCTGGGAAAGGGCAGGGGTTGAGCACCAGAAGGAATAAAGGCATCTGGAGGATCAGCAGTGAATTCTCTCACCTGCCTTCACTTTATAGCACAAACAGAGAAACCAACAATGATACCTGCTCTTTTACTACCTCTACTGCGTCAGCAACATGACCAAGTAGGAATTAAAATTAATTATTCTGTGGTTTAGATAGAAAAAGATCAATATCTTACTAAGCTATGTGGGAAAATAGTTCATTAAATGCAATAACTATCATAGAATCATGGAATGGTTTGGGTTGGAAGGGACCTTAAAGACCATATAGTTCCAACCCCCTGCATGGGTAGGGACACCTCCCACCAGACCAGGGTGCTCCAAGCCCCATCCAACCTGCCCTTGAACACTGCCAGGGATGGGACAGCCACAGCTCCTCTGGGCAACCTGAGCCAGGATCTCACCACCCTCACAGCAAAGAATTCCCTCCTCATGTCCAACCTAAATGAGTCTGTCTTCCCCCCCTCACCCCCATTCTTATTCCCGGACAGGGATAAGAGGGAAAAAGCTTGGAAAGAGAGCCTTTAGGAAATATTATATAAACCAATCGAGAGTGTATGTTATGTATGAATGTCTGTACGTGTTAATAGGAAGTGTCAGGATGTAGTTAAGTTCGCAAGTCTCACCACTGGGGTGCGGCCGAAGCCGATCCCTGGCCGGGATCCTTCTCCTTCTTCAGCGACTCCAGGCACGCAGTCCGTTTGGTACGTTCACGGCCAACAACCACAGGAAAAGGCGCTTCACGGCCCCACGGCTCCACGGCAGCCTCCGCGGCGACACAAACACGCCGACTGTGTCCCCGGCAGTTCGCAGCGTGCGCCTTCCGGCTTCCCTTCCGCTTCCGGCACGGCTGTGCCTCCTGGGAGCTGTAGTCTGTGGTCCTGTGCGCATGCGCCTGGTACCTCCCGCCTCTTCTCACGAGTGCGAGGAGTGCATCACCACGAATGGTCAGTAGATGTCGCTGGATTAAAGGCCATTGTTGAGTTCTCTGACAGCTTCCCTCTCCCCTCAGTGCCCTAGCACTGAGGCATGAACAGCCTCACCCCGTTCAGCGGTACCTGTAAGATGCAGCACCCTGGGCAGCAGGAGCTGGCACGGCTGTGCTGCTCTATACAGCAAGGGGGCCCCAGGCCCCTTGGCTTGCACCCTCCACCAGGGATTTCTCTGCCGGATGACAACACCCGTCGGCCGAAGCTGCTGCACCTTGCCTGAGCTCCCAGTCCCCCAGGGGTGCTCCCCTTGAGGAAAGAGCTCCTGCAGGGCTGGGCTTCACTGCACTCCAGCAGGGGCCAAGTGTCAAGCCGGAGCCTCACCCCCTTTCTTTATTACATGGGGAATATGGACGGGCTGTAAATAAATTAATTCACCAGGGAAATCACTTTATGTGGCACCAACTTTCCTACAACCTCTCTTCCCAGAGGCCTGAAAAGACTGGTCCTGAGCAAAAGGGAAACATAATTAAACTCTCTGCCCTTCTAAGTGATCAGCTGTGACCATCCTCCCTTTCTTCTGGTTAGGAGGAACAGGTTTGTGAAACAGTTGTACTATAGCTTACCACTGATCACTGCATGGGAAATGAGGAGATGCACTGGTGCAAAAAAAGCTTATAATGAACTCTCTGAGATGTTCAAAAAGCTCAGCTAAAGGACGAGAGAGAAGAACTCAGACCTTAACACATGTCTGGGGAGAATGGCCAGCTCAGTGACAGAGCCCGAACTCTCTCTGGCAACAGCCTCCTCTAGAAGGATTTAACCCTCAGCTATTCCAGTATTTTGCATGTGGAAGTTCTGTTGCAGTGCTCCAAGGAAAGAGTTTGGATGAGTGCAGGGTTGCCCTTCTAGTCACCTGGCTGCAGAGCTCCAGAGATGTTTAGAGGTGATGTGTGATGCAGCTCCCAGAGCAGCTGCCTGCCTCTGAGCACGTTTTATCATTGATTAAAGTGGGTGTGGAACTGGTTCCAAAGATGTGTTCCAAATAATCCTCTCCAGATAATACAATTCTGTCTGTGTATGAAAAAGACATGGGTGTCTTTGTTCCTAGCCTTCTGTAGTTTTGACCAATGAGCTGTGGAAATGGTCAGGAAGTGTTTTGTATGAAAGTCGATGCTCTTTCACTGACAGTTCTGTGTTCTGCCTCAGGCTGATCTGCTTGAATCTGAAGAACCCTTTCTTGAAGCTTTTGACATCTCTAGCCAATGCCATCTCTGCACACCCTGGCAATGCCCTTGTAATTTTTAACCAGTAATGGTCCACTTTACCACCTCTGGTACATTTCCCTTTTGGTTCTGAACAGACCCAGAAGCTCACAGTTAAGGCAAGGGGGTCTTTTGCTCCACTTACTTCCCTTGCCTTTAGAGGGGATAAACTGGTTTGCTTATCTAGGAGAGTGTTCTTGAAAAATTCCCAGCACTCACTAGCTCCTTTAACCTCCATGGAAGCTTCCCATGGGATCCTCTCCAACTAAGCCCAGAGCAAGCTCTCCATACGGTGCCATCGGCAGATGGTGGTGGGTCCGATCCAGGCCCTGGAGCCCTGGGCTCTGCCGGGTGGAGCCTCAGCACCCCTGGATCCATCCCCACCACCCTCCATCCCACTCCTGAGCTCTAGCCAGCCCTTCCCCTGGGGCTCACCCCCACCACCTCTGTCTCCCAGGGCATGGCTGTGTCCCAGGGTCCCCTCCAGGAGGTCAACAGGTGTCACGGCACACTCCTCGGTGGATATGTGATGGTTCATTTCAGCTGTGATCCCGAAGTGCAAAAAATGAAATGGCAACAAGCCCAGGGAGTAACATTATCAACACACAATTACTTTATTGCGATAGAAAGGAAGAAAAATAGGAAAGATGAGGTAAAAAGGGGGGGGAAAGAGGATGATAATAGCTACCACCACGGGTCCAAAGGCAGCCCTATGGTCCTGAGTCCAGAAGGCATTCCGCTGCTGCTTCTTTGATCGTCATGATCTCTCAGTGGGGAAGATCTTCAAAATTAGATTACTAACGAACCATCTTTTATTCTGGGTAACACACCTTGCTCTGCCTTAGACCCACCTCCACTCCACCTCTGTCCGGTGGAAATGTGCCAATCTCCACCTGCCTGGAGTGAGGCCTCCACGTATGCCCAGAGAGGAGTGTCTGAGGTGTGGCCAGCTTTGGAGGTGGGTAGCTTCTTAACAGGAGGTGTGTTCTTGTATTATCTTCATCGGTGTTGGCACAGCAAGCGTGATCCATCTTTCTCAACAGCAGTTCTTCGCTTTGCTGCTCCAGTAGAATAGACCTGTACCAGGTACTGACATTGTTCATACCTCAGTCTGTTCTCCATTGTTTCTGCATCTGATAATAGCCAGTTCAGCAAGCCACTGCAAACTCACGTCGAGAAGTTAGTCCAGATTTTGGGGTCTAGTTACTGATGACAATGTTGAGACAATACCGATCTTCTGATCAACTCTTACAATGGGATGAAGGCAGATGTGGCCCACATAAGGGATGAGATGCAGGCGATCGTGGAGGCACTTGGCTTGGTGAGCTGCTGCTGGTGCCCCCGGGAGTTTGTTGGGCCCTCGCTCCCTCCCGGCCCCTCTCCCTGTCACCTGGCCACCCCAGCCCCTGCCCCACGGCTGTGGCTGTCACCCAGCGAGGAGGGAGGATGTCCCAAGGGAGCAGCAGAGGAGATGGTGACATCTCTGTGTGCTGGGGAGATGGTGACAGATGAACCTACAGGCATGGCCTGTGTAAAGGCTTTTGTCAGGGGCTTTTGAGAGGACTGAGGCATCTGTAAGATACTTCTTGTCACGGAAATGATGAATATCTCTCTTCTTGAAGCTCCTGCTAAGACTTGTATTTGGGCAGAGACTATGTGTGAGTTTTAGCAGGTGGGTGTTCTGCTTTACTGGACAGGACCCATGCAGCAAGAGGAACCTGTCTTTCAAAAAATGGCTGGTACAAAGGTGTACTGCTGATGGCAAAGGAGGATGCAGGTGTATCCAGCGAGGAATTTTAGGCAGGCTTATTCTCAGGTTTGCTCATAATGGAACAAATGTCTTTATAGAGAGCCGCCAACCTGCTCACAGCGTTTAGCATTTGTGGACTGCAACTGTTAGATTAATTTCAGTTTTTTTTCTTGTTTTATACACCCAGCCTTTAGAAATCCTTTCCTGTATTTCTGTCCTAGCACATGATCTAACTTTAAGACCTACAAACCACCTGGTGTCTCATACAAGTGGGCCTTGCCTTTGCCAGCCATGGAGAGCTGGCAACTTATAGCAAGAGTCCAAACAAAACAGACACATTAAGGTTTAAGGTTCAGTGGCAGCTTGAGCTATCAAGATTGGGGGAAAAAACCCCTGCAGCCAGAGCCTTTACCACTTGTGGTTTCTTAAGGCAGATTGCTCAATCAGGCAGGCTGTCTGTGTTTGCTCTAATTTGTCTCTCCGGGGGTTCCAGTTATCTGTGATAAGAGTGAACATCTCCTTTGTTATGTGCTCTAGAAGGGCTTGGCCTTCTTTGCAGGATGGATGAAGATGGAGTCTTAATGCTAGTTTCTGAAAACAGACAGAAGGGAGGCTAGTGGGAGTTTTTGTTTTGTTTGTTTTGTAAGCTTAGAGACTATTACAATTTGTATTTTCCTCATCTTCCGCTTGTCCAGGGATTTACAGGATCCCGACCTCGGAAGAACAAAACTGCTCTGAGTGGAAGGAAGTCTGCAGCAGATGGCCTGAAGCAGGAGCCCGTCTCAACTTGGTGGGTAGGTGGGCACTGCTGCTCATAGGCAGGTGTGCTGACCTGTCTCAGACCTGACCTGTTGCAGCACCTCGAGTGTCTGAATGTTCTTCAGTCCTCCCTGTTTGCCTGTTTATTTTAGATCAGAGATCAGCTCAGTGGTGATCAGGGTGCACTTGCTGTGATTTATCCCTGTAGGTGACAGTGCACGGCCTCCTTTGGTTGGTCATTGCAGGATGAGTAAACTGAGAATCAATTCTTCAGCTGCTCCTCAGACAGAATAGATACAGATACAGATACAAATACAGATACCACGCAAGTGCCCCTCAAGTTGTAGGGCATGCTCAGGTCCCATTGAAGGTACTGCTGAAGATACCACCTGTCGCGATCTGACAATGTCAGCAGCGGCCGTTGGCACTTAGGAAGCTTCCGCAACTTCTGCTCTTATTTGAGAGGATTGTTTAAAAGGGACCATGGGCTGCGCACAGCACTCGCCTCGCACAGAGGAATGGCCACTTTCAGGACCCTATCTTAGCGCAGAAACTAAAATGCCGCCCTCACCACGCTCACAAAATGTTTCAGCAATATTTAAATTTATGAATTAAATGGTTTATTAAGGGAAAAGACAAACCAAAGGGCAAGGGTTCAGGAAAGGTAAACTGAGGTATGTATCAGGGAAATAATTCAAAACTAATATGCCCTTATTAAATGCACAATCCAAGGGAGGGGTGCAAGGATCAATGGAGTGAAAAGGGAGGAGGATGAGCCTGACGAAAATAGCCTCTTTTAGAGGTCGCAGTATGTGTGTGAGAATGGGAACCAGAACCGTGGTGGGGTAAGGCATAGGGTATGTGGCTTTATTACCCTCCCATGAGGTCTCGGTGTGATTCAGAGTCGTCAGGTCCCTCGGTGTGGCATGCAGCTCCCCAGGTATACGGCCCCTTTAACAGGCAGCTCCTATGAGCAGGCTTGGGGGGGTTGGCTTCCCAGCAGCAGGTGCTCCGGTGAGCAGTGGCAAGCGCAGCTGCTGCCTGAGTGGTGGCCGTGGGCTCCTCCATGAGCGGGCTCCTTTGGTGATCCCAGCACTGTCCAGCCCCTCCGACGGCGGCTTCCCCAGTAGCGGCGGCTTCCCCGGTAGCAGCTGCTTCCCTGGCGGTGGCTTGGCAATGGGCAGTCCGGCAAGCAGGCTCCGGTAGCAACAGTTCAGCAGGCAGGCAGCCTCTGGTAGTGGTGGCAGTTCAGCAGGCAGCTCCCTGGCGGGGAGGCAAGCAGGTCCTCCACGGGTGGTGTCCAGAGTAGACCACATGGGACCACCAAAAGTTGTCGCCTTTTATATTCCAGGGACCCCCGTTTAACTTAGTGTCACTGTTCAAGTTCGTGCTGCAATGCATTCTTCTTATTAACATATTAATAAGGCCCAAAGCCAATTAGCATTCATGGGTCCAAAGCCAGGGTGGGTATTGTCAGGGGCAGTCTATAACCTTTTGTCTATTTTGCTGCCTTTGTATCACAACCTTTGTATTCCTTTTCTTGCCTTTGGATCTACCAGTAGAACAGGCAGGCCTGTTCTTGTCTGTCCTTGAGTCATCAGCAAAAAGGCACCTCTGCTGGCTTAAAAAGCAATGTATTTAGTCTTGTGGGGGGGAGAACATGGACCGTTCTTTTAAGGCAGCAGGTTGTCCCCCAAGGATCAGTACTGGGCCCAGTCCTATTCAATATCTTTATTGACGACCTGGATGTGGGGATTGAGTCCACCCTCAGTAAATTTGCAGATGACACCAAGCTGGGGGGAGTGTTGATCTGCCGGAGGGTAGGAAGAAGCTGCAGGAGGACCTGGACAGGCTGGATCGATGGGCCGAGGCCAACGGCATGAAATTCAACAAGACCAAGTGCAGGGTCCTGCACTTTGGCCACAATAACCCCAGGCAGCGCTACAGGCTGGAGAGCAGCCTGGCAGAGAGGGACCTGGGAGTGCTGGTGGACAGCTGGTTGAACATGAGCCAGCAGTGTGCCCAGGTGGCCCGTAAGGCCAATGGCATCCTGGCTTGTATCAGGAATAGTGTGGCCAGCAGGAGTAGGGATGTAATTCTCCCCCTGTACACAGCACTGGTGAGGCCTCACCTTGAGTACTGTGTACAGTTCTGGGCCCCTCACTTCAAGAAGGACGTTGAGGTGCTGGAGCGGGTCCAGAAGAGAGCAACAAGGCTGGTGAAAGGACTAGAGGGAAAGTCTTATAGGGAGAGGTTGAGGATGCTGGGGTTGTTTAGCCTGGAGAAGAAGAGACTCAGGGGGGACCTTATCACTTTCTTCAACTAAGTGAAGGGAGGTTGTAGTCAGGTGGGGGCTGGGCTCTTCTCCCAGGCAACCAGTGACAGGACAAGAGGGCATAGACTGAAGTTGCTCCAAGGGAGGTTTAGGTTGGATATTAGGAAACACTTCCTCACGGAGAGGGTGGTTAGACATCGGAATAGACTTCCCAGGGAAGTGGTGGAGGCACCGTCGCTGGATGTGTTCAAGGCAAGGCTGGATGTGGCACTTAGTGCCATGGTCTAGATGGTGTGGTGGTGTTGGTCATAGGCTGGACTTGGCGCTAAGGATAGGTAAAGCCGCGACCCACACCCCCACCTCGGGGAAACCAAGGGCTGAAGACCACTCCCCGTCACACTCACAAATAACGCTTAGGAATCAATAGATTTATTAAGTATCACCTAACACACACAAGGTCTACCTCTATATCTATATTCACACCTATATATCCATATCCAAATACCAACAGCTATACAACACTACATCTACATGCCAATAACAACACACACAGAAAACAAGAGAGAATCCCTCCCCTTCCCCCCCTACTCCCGTTCCCGGACAGGGATAAGAGGGAAAGCCTGGAGAGAGCCTTTGGGAAATAGAAGAATATTGGAAAAGAGAAGTGAGTGTCTGGTATGTGTGAATATTATGTAGGAATGTTTGTAGGAATGTTAGTAAGATGTTCGCAATTCTCACCACCGGGGGGTACGGCCGAAGCCACGTCGGGATCCACGTCCTTTCCCTTTCGACTCCAGGCAGACGGTCCGTTCGGTACGTCCACACGCCAACAACCACAGGGAGCAGCGCCGTAACGGCACGGCAGCCTCCGCAGCGGTACCCTCGCCGCAGCGGCTGGATCCGTCCGTGTTCACAGAGCGCGCGTCTTCTTGCTCCTCCCTTTTCCGGTTCCGGCCCCGCCGTGCCTCCTGGGAGTTGTAGTCTATAGTCTGTGCGCATGCGCCTGATACCTCTGTCCTCTCCCCACGAGTGCCGGGGGGGCGCATCGCCAGTCAGTGAATGTCGCTGGATTAAAGGCCATTATAGAGTCCGTCTCTTTACACCATTTTCCTGCATTTTCCTCCCGGGGGCTGTTTGGCTTTTGTGGGAATTTGGTGATTTTCTAGGAATTCTTTTGTTTTTTCCTGGCGATCCCCACTCACACTCCCTCCAGAGCTAAAGGTTCCAGCACAGGCAGAGCAGCCTCTGCAGGAAAAAAACAAAACACTTTTTCATTTGATACATAACGTATTCGTTTTCCTGGAAGCCCCTGAAGAGAGTTTAGATGCCAAGAAGATTAGGAGATAGTGCAAAATGCCCGCAGGGTTAATCCTTAGCGCCAAGTCCAGCCTATGACCAACACCACCACACCATCTAGACCATGGCACTAAGTGCCACATCCAGCCTTGCCTTGAACACATCCAGCGACGGTGCCTCCACCACTTCCCTGGGAAGTCTATTCCGATGTCTAACCACCCTCTCCGTGAGGAAGTGTTTCCTAATATCCAACCTAAACCTCCCTTGGAGCAACTTCAGTCTATGCCCTCTTGTCCTGTCACTGGTTGCCTGGGAGAAGAGCCCAGCCCCCACCTGACTACAACCTCCCTTCACTTAGTTGAAGAAAGTGATAAGGTCCCCCCTGAGTCTCTTCTTCTCCAGGCTAAACAACCCCAGCATCCTCAACCTCTCCCTATAAGACTTTCCCTCTAGTCCTTTCACCAGCCTTGTTGCTCTCTTCTGGACCCGCTCCAGCACCTCAACGTCCTTCTTGAAGTGAGGGGCCCAGAACTGTACACAGTACTCAAGGTGAGGCCTCACCAGTGCTGTGTACAGGGGGAGAATTACATCCCTACTCCTGCTGGCCACACTATTCCTGATACAAGCCAGGATGCCATTGGCCTTACGGGCCACCTGGGCACACTGCTGGCTCATGTTCAACCAGCTGTCCACCAGCACTCCCAGGTCCCTCTCTGCCAGGCTGCTCTCCAGCCTGTAGCGCTGCCTGGGGTTATTGTGGCCAAAGTGCAGGACCCTGCACTTGGTCTTGTTGAATTTCATGCCGTTGGCCTCGGCCCATCGATCCAGCCTGTCCAGGTCCTCCTGCAGCTTCTTCCTACCCTCCGGCAGATCAACACTCCCCCCAGCTTGGTGTCATCTGCAAATTTACTGAGGGTGGACTCAATCCCCACATCCAGGTCGTCAATAAAGATATTGAATAGGACTGGGCCCAGTACTGATCCTTGGGGGACAACCTGCTGCCTTAAAAGAACGGTCCATGTTCTCCCCCCCACAAGACTAAATACATTGCTTTTTAAGCCAGCAGAGGTGCCTTTTTGCTGATGACTCAAGGACAGACAAGAACAGGCCTGCCTGTTCTACTGGTAGATCCAAAGGCAAGAAAAGGAATACAAAGGTTGTGATACAAAGGCAGCAAAATAGACAAAAGGTTATAGACTGCCCCTGACAATACCCACCCTGGCTTTGGACCCATGAATGCTAATTGGCTTTGGGCCTTATTAATATGTTAATAAGAAGAATGCATTGCAGCACGAACTTGAACAGTGACACTAAGTTAAACGGGGGTCCCTGGAATATAAAAGGCGACAACTTTTGGTGGTCCCATGTGGTCTACTCTGGACACCACCCGTGGAGGACCTGCTTGCCTCCCCGCCAGGGAGCTGCCTGCTGAACTGCCACCACTACCAGAGGCTGCCTGCCTGCTGAACTGTTGCTACCGGAGCCTGCTTGCCGGACTGCCCATTGCCAAGCCACCGCCAGGGAAGCAGCTGCTACCGGGGAAGCCGCCGCTACTGGGGAAGCCGCCGTCGGAGGGGCTGGACAGTGCTGGGATCACCAAAGGAGCCCGCTCATGGAGGAGCCCACGGCCACCACTCAGGCAGCAGCTGCGCTTGCCACTGCTCACCGGAGCACCTGCTGCTGGGAAGCCAACCCCCCCAAGCCTGCTCATAGGAGCTGCCTGTTAAAGGGGCCGTATACCTGGGGAGCTGCATGCCACACCGAGGGACCTGACGACTCTGAATCACACCGAGACCTCATGGGAGGGTAATAAAGCCACATACCCTATGCCTTACCCCACCACGGTTCTGGTTCCCATTCTCACACACATACTGCGACCTCTAAAAGAGGCTATTTTCGTCAGGCTCATCCTCCTCCCTTTTCACTCCATTGATCCTTGCACCCCTCCCTTGGATTGTGCATTTAATAAGGGCATATTAGTTTTGAATTATTTCCCTGATACATACCTCAGTTTACCTTTCCTGAACCCTTGCCCTTTGGTTTGTCTTTTCCCTTAATAAACCATTTAATTCATAAATTTAAATATTGCTGAAACATTTTGTGAGCGTGGTGAGGGCGGCATTTTAGTTTCTGCGCTAAGATAGGGTCCTGAAAGTGGCCATTCCTCTGTGCGAGGCGAGTGCTGTGCGCAGCCCATGGTCCCTTTTAAACAATCCTCTCAAATAAGAGCAGAAGTTGCGGAAGCTTCCTAAGTGCCAACGGCCGCTGCTGACATTGTCAGATCGCGACAGGTGGTATCTTCAGCAGTACCTTCAATGGGACCTGAGCATGCCCTACAACTTGAGGGGCACTTGCGTGGTATCTGTATTTGTATCTGTATCTGTATCTATTCTGTCTGAGGAGCAGCTGAAGAATTGATTCTCAGTTTACTCATCCTGCAATGACCAACCAAAGGAGGCCGTGCACTGTCACCTACAGGGATAAATCACAGCAAGTGCACCCTGATCACCACTGAGCTGATCTCTGATCTAAAATAAACAGGCAAACAGGGAGGACTGAAGAACATTCAGACACTCGAGGTGCTGCAACAGGTCAGGTCTGAGACAGGTCAGCACACCTGCCTATGAGCAGCAGTGCCCACCTACCCACCAAGTTGAGACGGGCTCCTGCTTCAGGCCATCTGCTGCAGACTTCCTTCCACTCAGAGCAGTTTTGTTCTTCCGAGGTCGGGATCCTGTAAATCCCTGGACAAGCGGAAGATGAGGAAAATACAAATTGTAATAGTCTCTAAGCTTACAAAACAAACAAAACAAAAACTCCCACTAGCCTCCCTTCTGTCTGTTTTCAGAAACTAGCATTAAGACTCCATCTTCATCCATCCTGCAAAGAAGGCCAAGCCCTTCTAGAGCACATAACAAAGGAGATGTTCACTCTTATCACAGATAACTGGAACCCCCGGAGAGACAAATTAGAGCAAACACAGACAGCCTGCCTGATTGAGCAATCTGCCTTAAGAAACCACAAGTGGTAAAGGCTCTGGCTGCAGGGGTTTTTTCCCCCAATCTTGATAGCTCAAGCTGCCACTGAACCTTAAACCTTAATGTGTCTGTTTTGTTTGGACTCTTGCTATAAGTTGCCAGCTCTCCATGGCTGGCAAAGGCAAGGCCCACTTGTATGAGACACCAGGTGGTTTGTAGGTCTTAAAGTTAGATCATGTGCTAGGACAGAAATACAGGAAAGGATTTCTAAAGGCTGGGTGTATAAAACAAGAAAAAAAACTGAAATTAATCTAACAGTTGCAGTCCACAAATGCTAAACGCTGTGAGCAGGTTGGCGGCTCTCTATAAAGACATTTGTTCCATTATGAGCAAACCTGAGAATAAGCCTGCCTAAAATTCCTCGCTGGATACACCTGCATCCTCCTTTGCCATCAGCAGTACACCTTTGTACCAGCCATTTTTTGAAAGACAGGTTCCTCTTGCTGCATGGGTCCTGTCCAGTAAAGCAGAACACCCACCTGCTAAAACTCACACATAGTCTCTGCCCAAATACAAGTCTTAGCAGGAGCTTCAAGAAGAGAGATATTCATCATTTCCGTGACAAGAAGTATCTTACAGATGCCTCAGTCCTCTCAAAAGCCCCTGACAAAAGCCTTTACACAGGCCATGCCTGTAGGTTCATCTGTCACCATCTCCCCAGCACACAGAGATGTCACCATCTCCTCTGCTGCTCCCTTGGGACATCCTCCCTCCTCGCTGGGTGACAGCCACAGCCGTGGGGCAGGGGCTGGGGTGGCCAGGTGACAGGGAGAGGGGCCGGGAGGGAGCGAGGGCCCAACAAACTCCCGGGGGCACCAGCAGCAGCTCACCAAGCCAAGTGCCTCCACGATCGCCTGCATCTCATCCCTTATGTGGGCCACATCTGCCTTCATCCCATTGTAAGAGTTGATCAGAAGATCGGTATTGTCTCAACATTGTCATCAGTAACTAGACCCCAAAATCTGGACTAACTTCTCGACGTGAGTTTGCAGTGGCTTGCTGAACTGGCTATTATCAGATGCAGAAACAATGGAGAACAGACTGAGGTATGAACAATGTCAGTACCTGGTACAGGTCTATTCTACTGGAGCAGCAAAGCGAAGAACTGCTGTTGAGAAAGATGGATCACGCTTGCTGTGCCAACACCGATGAAGATAATACAAGAACACACCTCCTGTTAAGAAGCTACCCACCTCCAAAGCTGGCCACACCTCAGACACTCCTCTCTGGGCATACGTGGAGGCCTCACTCCAGGCAGGTGGAGATTGGCACATTTCCACCGGACAGAGGTGGAGTGGAGGTGGGTCTAAGGCAGAGCAAGGTGTGTTACCCAGAATAAAAGATGGTTCGTTAGTAATCTAATTTTGAAGATCTTCCCCACTGAGAGATCATGACGATCAAAGAAGCAGCAGTGGAATGCCTTCTGGACTCAGGACCATAGGGCTGCCTTTGGACCCGTGGTGGTAGCTATTATCATCCTCTTTCCCCCCCCTTTTTACCTCATCTTTCCTATTTTTCTTCCTTTCTATCGCAATAAAGTAATTGTGTGTTGATAATGTTACTCCCTGGGCTTGTTGCCATTTCATTTTTTGCACTTCGGGATCACAGCTGAAATGAACCATCACATATCCACCGAGGAGTGTGCCGTGACACCTGTTGACCTCCTGGAGGGGACCCTGGGACACAGCCATGCCCTGGGAGACAGAGGTGGTGGGGGTGAGCCCCAGGGGAAGGGCTGGCTAGAGCTCAGGAGTGGGATGGAGGGTGGTGGGGATGGATCCAGGGGTGCTGAGGCTCCACCCGGCAGAGCCCAGGGCTCCAGGGCCTGGATCGGACCCACCACCATCTGCCGATGGCACCGTATGGAGAGCTTGCTCTGGGCTTAGTTGGAGAGGATCCCATGGGAAGCTTCCATGGAGGTTAAAGGAGCTAGTGAGTGCTGGGAATTTTTCAAGAACACTCTCCTAGATAAGCAAACCAGTTTATCCCCTCTAAAGGCAAGGGAAGTAAGTGGAGCAAAAGACCCCCTTGCCTTAACTGTGAGCTTCTGGGTCTGTTCAGAACCAAAAGGGAAATGTACCAGAGGTGGTAAAGTGGACCATTACTGGTTAAAAATTACAAGGGCATTGCCAGGGTGTGCAGAGATGGCATTGGCTAGAGATGTCAAAAGCTTCAAGAAAGGGTTCTTCAGATTCAAGCAGATCAGCCTGAGGCAGAACACAGAACTGTCAGTGAAAGAGCATCGACTTTCATACAAAACACTTCCTGACCATTTCCACAGCTCATTGGTCAAAACTACAGAAGGCTAGGAACAAAGACACCCATGTCTTTTTCATACACAGACAGAATTGTATTATCTGGAGAGGATTATTTGGAACACATCTTTGGAACCAGTTCCACACCCACTTTAATCAATGATAAAACGTGCTCAGAGGCAGGCAGCTGCTCTGGGAGCTGCATCACACATCACCTCTAAACATCTCTGGAGCTCTGCAGCCAGGTGACTAGAAGGGCAACCCTGCACTCATCCAAACTCTTTCCTTGGAGCACTGCAACAGAACTTCCACATGCAAAATACTGGAATAGCTGAGGGTTAAATCCTTCTAGAGGAGGCTGTTGCCAGAGAGAGTTCGGGCTCTGTCACTGAGCTGGCCATTCTCCCCAGACATGTGTTAAGGTCTGAGTTCTTCTCTCTCGTCCTTTAGCTGAGCTTTTTGAACATCTCAGAGAGTTCATTATAAGCTTTTTTTGCACCAGTGCATCTCCTCATTTCCCATGCAGTGATCAGTGGTAAGCTATAGTACAACTGTTTCACAAACCTGTTCCTCCTAACCAGAAGAAAGGGAGGATGGTCACAGCTGATCACTTAGAAGGGCAGAGAGTTTAATTATGTTTCCCTTTTGCTCAGGACCAGTCTTTTCAGGCCTCTGGGAAGAGAGGTTGTAGGAAAGTTGGTGCCACATAAAGTGATTTCCCTGGTGAATTAATTTATTTACAGCCCGTCCATATTCCCCATGTAATAAAGAAAGGGGGTGAGGCTCCGGCTTGACACTTGGCCCCTGCTGGAGTGCAGTGAAGCCCAGCCCTGCAGGAGCTCTTTCCTCAAGGGGAGCACCCCTGGGGGACTGGGAGCTCAGGCAAGGTGCAGCAGCTTCGGCCGACGGGTGTTGTCATCCGGCAGAGAAATCCCTGGTGGAGGGTGCAAGCCAAGGGGCCTGGGGCCCCCTTGCTGTATAGAGCAGCACAGCCGTGCCAGCTCCTGCTGCCCAGGGTGCTGCATCTTACAGGTACCGCTGAACGGGGTGAGGCTGTTCATGCCTCAGTGCTAGGGCACTGAGGGGAGAGGGAAGCTGTCAGAGAACTCAACAATGGCCTTTAATCCAGCGACATCTACTGACCATTCGTGGTGATGCACTCCTCGCACTCGTGAGAAGAGGCGGGAGGTACCAGGCGCATGCGCACAGGACCACAGACTACAGCTCCCAGGAGGCACAGCCGTGCCGGAAGCGGAAGGGAAGCCGGAAGGCGCACGCTGCGAACTGCCGGGGACACAGTCGGCGTGTTTGTGTCGCCGCGGAGGCTGCCGTGGAGCCGTGGGGCCGTGAAGCGCCTTTTCCTGTGGTTGTTGGCCGTGAACGTACCAAACGGACTGCGTGCCTGGAGTCGCTGAAGAAGGAGAAGGATCCCGGCCAGGGATCGGCTTCGGCCGCACCCCAGTGGTGAGACTTGCGAACTTAACTACATCCTGACACTTCCTATTAACACGTACAGACATTCATACATAACATACACTCTCGATTGGTTTATATAATATTTCCTAAAGGCTCTCTTTCCAAGCTTTTTCCCTCTTATCCCTGTCCGGGAATAAGAATGGGGGTGAGGGGGGGAAGACAGACTCATTTAGGTTGGACATGAGGAGGGAATTCTTTGCTGTGAGGGTGGTGAGATCCTGGCTCAGGTTGCCCAGAGGAGCTGTGGCTGTCCCATCCCTGGCAGTGTTCAAGGGCAGGTTGGATGGGGCTTGGAGCACCCTGGTCTGGTGGGAGGTGTCCCTACCCATGCAGGGGGTTGGAACTATATGGTCTTTAAGGTCCCTTCCAACCCAAACCATTCCATGATTCTATGATAGTTATTGCATTTAATGAACTATTTTCCCACATAGCTTAGTAAGATATTGATCTTTTTCTATCTAAACCACAGAATAATTAATTTTAATTCCTACTTGGTCATGTTGCTGACGCAGTAGAGGTAGTAAAAGAGCAGGTATCATTGTTGGTTTCTCTGTTTGTGCTATAAAGTGAAGGCAGGTGAGAGAATTCACTGCTGATCCTCCAGATGCCTTTATTCCTTCTGGTGCTCAACCCCTGCCCTTTCCCAGGGAATTGTGGAAAGGGTGTTGGAGGTTGGAGGACTTCAACTTCCCAGATGTCTGCTGGAAATATAACACAGCAGAGAGGGAACAGTCCCAGAGGTTCCTGGAGTGTGTGGAAGACAGCTTCCTGACACAGCGGTGAGGGAGCCAACTAGGGAAAGTGCCCTGCTGGACCTGCTGCTTGTGAACAGAGAAGGTCTTGTGGGGGATGTAAAGGTTGGAGGTCGTCTTGGGCAGCATGACCACAAAATGGTAGAGTTCTCCATTCTTAGAGGAGGAAGACCCACCTGGATGTGGTCCTGTGGAATGTGCTCCAGGGGATCCTGCTTTGGCAAATGAGTTGGACTGGATGATCTCCTGAGGTCCTTTCTGGCTCTGACAATTCCATGATTCTGTGACCAGCCCAGGCTCAGTGGCACACAGCAGGAAATACCTTGTGTGCAGCTTTGTTTTCAGGTCAGTAATTTTGTATTGAGTGTTCAGGGGTGGCCAGATGGTTTAACAGTATGTTTTTTAGGTTTTTCTTTTTTATTCTAGATGCATCACATTTTCTTGGAATTTCTGAGTTTATTGGAGGTGGAACCTTGTGGTTTTTACTAGTTCTGCTCTACACTGGGCAAGTTGGTGACATCATATCTCTTAACAGTGCTGATGGTGAGATCAGCTCACAGGGGTTAGGGTGAGCCTCCTGTATGTGTCTGTGTATCAAGTTCTAGCATTTCTCAGTAAATTGGGGCATAAGGCATGGTGTCTTTCACAGCATGGGACACCTCACCACCTTTCCTGATGGCCCACTGAGTACTGTGCCATCCCTAGAACCCTTGCAGATTTCAACAGGCCCCTCATAGATGATAAACATCAGGACTCCACTTATTTTGTGGGCCTAAACCAGGACCCAGAGTCTGTTGGAAGATGGAAGACAGGACATGACTGCAGAACACAAGTGAGCTGAGGACCACATCGCTTTTGAGGAGGAGGAAGGTGTTGTGAAAGAAGTCTGTGGTGACCCACATGATGTTTAGTGCTGGTGTTGGTTTTGTGCAGGTGATGAAGAGGAACTCTGTGACTGCAGGAACATCCCAGTCAGCTCATGTGGGGTTTTTATTGTCAAGGATGGATTCAGACTCCCAGCCCTCTGAAAGATAAGTTGATGGACCAGGGCTTGGGAGGGAGCTGGGTGGAGGGGACAAGGTTGGGAATTGCAGGGAGGGGTTTTAAAGTTAGTGCATGGGAGAGGGCTGTGCAGGAGCAGTCCCCTTTGGGCAGGTGAAGGCAGCAGGTACTTGTCAGCACGACTCCAGCACAGGGCAGCTCCAGCCTGAGTGTGTAGTGGTGTGTAGTTTGTGTCATCTAGCTTCAGTGTCTTAGAGCTTCCTCAGGTCTTGATGTCCTCTCTGTGGTCGTGGAGCATGCCATGCATCCCAGCTGCCATCCCTAGGGTCTGGAAATCCCGTACTCATTGGCATAGTGCCAGTCGGCAGCGTCTTCTCTTGCATAACAAGATTAAAGCCTGGATCAGTCTTGCATTTTGGAAGTTTCTTGACTGTCCTCTTGTGTGATGTTGTCCCTGACTGCATCAACCTCTCTGATCTCTGGGCATTGATTTGCATAGACTGGGGCTCCTTCCCTGCATCCTGATGTTCTTACATCTTGAAGCCAGGCTTCTTGCACATCCATCCCCTCAGTTTTGATGGTAACTCCTTGTAACAGCCTGTCATGCTGGACTCATTCCTGGAGCTGCAGTTAGAGCCTCCTTGCCTCAGCATTGTGCTTGGTTGTGTTGTCCAATGGTCTTGGATCCCAGAGTCATTCTTCTTGCTTAGAGTTTTGTCTCATTGTTGAGCCTCATTGTTTTTAGGGTTGTGTCGCATTGGCCTGTGCATGTGTGTGTTTGGCTTGGAACTGCTGTGCCTGGGGTGTGGAGTCAAGGGCTGGTGGAGGAGCTGTAAGAGTCTCTGGTGTGTACATTGCTGTGACTGGACTGTTCAGGCCAAGGTTGTACCGTGGACCATGGGAAGGATGGGTGGATGGTCACTTCCGTGGTGTTCAGTGGAGATGACTGGAGCGTCATTGGAGGAGCTGCTCAACAGTAGTGGAGCAGATTGAACCTCAAAGGTGTTAAGGCTGGTGTGTATGGAGTTTAAAGTTTCTAGGTGTGTTTTTTAATGGCAGGCTATAGTTGTACTTCAGATGGTATTCCTGAATGGAAATGAGTTCTCTTGAACTGTTAAGCTCTTGAGCAGCATCTCAGTGACTTGTGTAACAAGTCTTTTTCAGATGCAGAGTAATAAGATACAGACTAAACAACAGAGGAGGTGTGAGAGACGGACTCTATAATGGCCTTTAATCCAGCGACATTCACTGACTGGCGATGCGCCCCCCCGGCACTCGTGGGGAGAGGACAGAGGTACCAGGCGCATGCGCACAGACTACAGACTACAGCTCCCAGGAGGCACGGCGGGGCCGGAACTGAAAAAAAGAAAGGGAGCTGATTATGTCATGAGAGTATCACTCACAGGAGGGGACGATATCATGTTGACTGAACAGGAGGCTCGTGGTTTTTGGGGACCTGGAATGGTGTTACTAACCGGTAATACAAATCACCCATGGTCCCTAACGCAGCGTGCAGCCTGGAACGTAGGTAAAACTGAGGCGGTGGAGCGAGGAGAACCGACTTCCCTAAAAGGGAGCCCCCGTGACATCATGGAAAACGTTCAAAGGGCTGCTGCACTCCAAATGATCTATGATCGTGAGTTGGTAGTAGAGCATGCAAGCCCCATGTCCCTTCAGGTAAAAGAGAGGAGAATGATTGTGTTGATTACGGGGCTTTCTGGGGGGCTCCAGGTGAAAGCCATGCAATGTCGAGAGGAGATTGCAGCCGGACGATTACAGATCACGTGGGGTGACCTGGCCCAGAACCTGATTGATTGCGCTAAGATATGTGAGGACTCTAAGTCCTCCTCTTCTACACCCAAAAGGGCTGCTCGACTGTCTTATGCTGAGGTTGCTGCTAAGCCACCCCGAGACCCCCCCTCTCCCAGACAGGGGAGGTCACGGGGTGACTGGAATGTGGTAAACAGGGATAGACAGAAGAAAATACAGCAGAAGTCACCCAGGAGACAGGCCTTTGATACACAGCATTCCTCAACACAAGATAACAAGGGGCCTTATGCTAGGCTTAAGGAGGAAGGCAGGCAATTGGGAGTGCCAGCTTCACTCCTAGCCAAAACCTGTCCCTACGAGGACCTAAAGGAACTGATTGATGCTTTCCGAACAAGGGAACAAACCCGAGGCAGATCACGATCACAAAACAGAGGCAGATCACGATCACAAACTGGGGCCCGAGGCCGGTCACAGTCTGGAGCTCGGGATAAAGCACAGGGAAGGTCCAGTAGTTCGGGAAACTAGAATTCCCTCCTCCTGCTACTACTAGTAAGTCAAAAAGGCGACGGAGGAGGGGTAAAACACAGAGTCCTAGCACAGAATGCCAACATGACTTCCACATAAATCAGGAATCCAGGAACCCCTCAATCCAGGAATATCCTAGTCCCCCAAATGACTGGCAAAACATATTAAGACTCGTGTATAATAAGGATGGAGATCTGGTACTCACTTGTGCTGTTGGTCCAAAACGTTATCCTGTTACTTTTGTTGTAGACACAGGGGCCCAGATGTCCACATTGAATGCTGAGGAGGCAAGGTACTGTGGTATTACCACCTCTGCAAAATCAGTGTGTGTAAGTGGAGCATTTGGCAATTCTACTTTACAGAAAACAGCTATCGTCACCATGCACCTTCCAGGAGATGACAAACCGATCCGAGCTAAAATGATTGTAGGTGATGTTCCTAACTTGTTAGGTTTGGATATTTTGGCAGGTCGTGCCTGGAGAGACGAGCGAGGCCGCTACTGGACATTTGGCACGCCAACACTGGAAGTAAAGTTGTTACAACGTGCCCCACGTCTGCCACAGAGCAAAACAACAAAAGTAAAACAATATTCTATTCCAGTTGCTGCCAAGGATGGCATCAGGGTGGTAATAGCTGATTTAAAACAAAAAGGTATAATAGTGCCATGCCATTCACCATACAATGCCCCAGTCTGGCCTGTGAGGAAACCAGATGGGAGATGGAGACTGACTTTAGACTACAGGAAATTGAATGCCAATACAGAAGGCCTCACTGCAGCCGTACCAAACATAGCTGAACTGGTGCTAGAAATCCAGGAAGCAGCACATCCTGTGCTGGCAGCACTGGATATTAAGGACATGTTTTTCCAGGTCCCTATTGATATTGAGGACCAAAAGTATTTTGCCTTCACTTGGGATGGAGTCCAATACACTTTCACGAGGTTGCCACAGGGATATAAACACTCACCCACGCTGGCCCATCACGCACTTGCGTGTGAACTGGAAAACGTTCCAGAAATCAAAAACAATTCCAAAGTGAAAGTTTATCAATACATAGATGACATACTGATAGGGGGTCAGAGTGAGGGAGAAGTGAAAGTCGTGTATGATGCTATAATTAAGCATCTGACTGATATTCAGCTAGATATCCCTGAAGGGAAAAGGCAACCACCATCCCAAGAGGTAAAATTCCTGGGAATAAGGTGGAAAGGGGGGAACCTGGAATATTCCATCCGATACTGTGTCCCAATTGACTCAGATGAAGGTACCAGCTAATAAAAAAGAATTGCAACAATTGCTGGGAACCCTTCGGTATTGGAGAAAACATATCCCTGATTTCTCTGTTATAGCACGGCCTCTTTATGGTCTCTTGAAAAAGAATCATCACTGGGAATGGAACAAATTTCATGATGAGGCCCTTGAACTGCTAATACTGGAAGCACAGACCTTCCAGACTCTGGGACCTCTTCACCCAGAGGATCCAATAACAATAGAATGGGGATTCTCAGCTAGTGCCTTATTGTATCACTTTTGGCAAAAGGGACCATGAGCCATGAGCCAGCAATGTGCCCTTGTGGCCAAGAAGGCCAATGGCATCCTGGGGTGCATTAGAAAGGGTGTGGTTAGTAGGTCAAGAGAGGTTCTCCTCCCCCTCTATTCTGCATTGGTGAGGCCGCATCTGGAGTATTGTGTCCAGTTCTGGGCCCCTCAGTTCAAGAAGGACAGGGATCTGCTTGAAAGAGTCCAGCGCAGAGCCACAAAGATGATTAAGGGAGTGGAACATCTCCCTTATGAGGAAAGGCTGAGGGAGCTGGGTCTCTTTAGCTTGGAAAAAAGGAGGCTGAGGGGTGACCTAATCAATGTTTACAAATATGTAAGGGGTGAGTGTCAGGGAGATGGAGTTAGGCTCTTCTCAGTGATGACCAGTGATAGGACAAGGGGTAATGGGTGTAAATTGGAGCATAGGAGGTTCAAGGTGAATATCAGAAAAAACTTCTTTACTGTGAGAGTGACAGAGCACTGGAACAGGCTGCCCAGGGAGGTTGTGGAGTCTCCTTCACTGGAGACATTCAAAACCCGCCTGGATGCGTTCCTATGTGATGTGCTCTAGGTGACCCTGCTCTGGCAGGGGGGGTTGGACTAGATGATCTTTCGAGGTCCCTTCCAACCCCTAGGATTCTATGATGATGATGATTCTATGACCTAGTGGGAGTACACGACCCATTGGCTTCTATTCACAGTCTCTTAAGGACTCAGAAAAACGATACTCCACTCTGGAGAAGGGATTGCTAACAGTGTGCACAGCACTAACAGAGGTCAGTAAAATTGTTAAAAAACAAAAGGTGATACTACAGGGTCCTTTCAAAGTAGTTAATCATGAGCTGTCTGGGAAAGCCCCTCCAGAGGGTATATCCCAAAAGGGGACAATCAGGAAATGGTATAGCCAGATTAAGTGCTACTCCGGCCTTTTCAAGCTAGAGGAAGGCCCGGACAAACAGCTAAAAATCCAGGAACACATTGAGTCCATGGAGGAAAAAGAGTTAACAATGAAAACTCCCAGTCCTATTAAGGAGGCCCCCGAATACAAAAGTGAAATGATTAATGCCTGGTTCACCGACGCGTCAGCCAGAAGAGAGGGTAAAACCTGGTTCTTCAAATCTGCTGCAGTCAAACCTTCCACGGCTGAACGCATAATAAATCATGATAAGGGCAGTGCACAAGTGGGGGAGCTGGATGCTGTTCTCAATGTGTTTGTACGGGAAAAGGCCGCCAAGGACGCTGTGTACATCTACACAGATTCCTTTTCGGTCTTCAAGGGCTGTGTGGAATGGATAACTTTCTGGGAACAGAACAATTGGGAAATTAACCGGGTGCCAGTGTGGCAGAAAGAAAAATGGCAACAGATCCTAAAAATTGCCAAGAAAAATCCTAACTTTCATGTAGGGTGGATTCCTGCTCACCAGACCAGTCTGAAAAATGATGCCAGCAGGTGGAACAACTATGTTGATGAACTGGCCAAAATCAATGTAGTGGAAATCAGAACAGCAGAAGAAAATCAGGAGTGGGAGCGATTGCTTGAATGGCTTCATTGTAAAAGGGGTCACTCAGGGATCTTTGATTTGTATAAGGAGGCACAAACCAGGGGATGGCCTGTTACCCGTGAACAGTGTAAAACAATCATTTCTGAATGTGATCTGTGTAAGATTCGGTTGGGGAAGCATCCCCTGACAACTGACACTCTGCATATTCGAGAGGGAAAGTCCTTGTGGTCTACTTGGCAAGTGGACTACATAGGTCCTTTCCGCAAATCAGGTAACAAGCAGTATATCATTGTGATGGTAGAAGTGGTATCAGGTCTAACTTGTGCTGAAGCTGTTTCTAAAGCAAATGGTGAAAATACAGTTCGCTTCCTGGAAAGGGTATTTGCGGTATTACCTAAACCTACACATATTCAGTCTGATAATGGCACTCACTTCACTTCACATCTGGTACAACAGTGGGCGAGAAGTGAAGGCATCCAATGGACATTTCACATGCCATACTATCCCCAAGCAAATGGGATAGTAGAACGTACTAACAGGTTAATCAAAAGCCTTATCCACCCACAGGACTCCAAATGGGATGAAAGGTTGCGATATGCAGTCACCACCATAAATAACAGATGGGGGGTAAACGGGTGTCCTCGTCTAACTGCCTTCTTTCCCACATCACCCACTCAAGAAAAGGAGAAACAAAGAAAGCCTAGTAACAAGCAAAAAACCTCCCTACACCCAGGACAAACTGTACTGGTTCACCTGCCAATCATTGGGGAAGTTAAAATGACCCTGCAAACGCCTGTGAATTCAAACACCTGGGTTGCATCTGACATGAATAACAACTCAAAATCAGTACAAATTGGATACTTCATGTTGAATGAAGCAAGACAGATTGTAGACATAGGTTGTAACTGTGTATCTGTATACTTGTATATAGCAATGTGTATATGCTAAACCAACAACCCAAAGAACCGGAGACATCCCAAGCCAGAATAGGGTCTGATCAGCCCGACACTGGTTTTGAGGGGTGAGGTACCTTGTGCATACTATGGACTTGATCACCCCATGGTTTGCACAACGCCTCCTACTATACAGCATCATGTCTCCTATAGCTAGTTCCTCTTTGGGTTGTGGTCTGTAAATAAGATACTAATGGTGCACCAATATATTCATTATGGGTTTTCTATTTATATTTTTCTTATGTATTATATATATGTATGAGTTTATAAGTATATATGTTGTATAGGGAATTGTTCCCTCAGAAACATGCATAAAACGTTATATACGTTGTTTTAGATGTGTAGATATGAAATATGTGAGATTGTATATATGTTTGTCTCAAACAGGGAAAGAGGTAAGAGTTTGGACAAGAGCCTACTAGGGTACAGATGTACATACATACATATACAGACACAAACATACACCACACAGGAACCAAGTTGCTGTCATAAAAGCCACGGGGTGAGATGTGAGAGACGGACTCTATAATGGCCTTTAATCCAGCGACATTCACTGACTGGCGATGCGCCCCCCCGGCACTCGTGGGGAGAGGACAGAGGTACCAGGCGCATGCGCACAGACTACAGACTACAGCTCCCAGGAGGCACGGCGGGGCCGGAACTGAAAAAAAGGGAGGAGCAAGAAGACGCGCGCTCTGTGAACACGGACAGATCCAGCCGCCGCGGCGAGGGTACCGCTGCGGAGGCTGCCGTGCCGTTACGGCGCTGCTCCCTGTGGTTGTTGGCGTGTGGACGTACCGAACGGACCGTCTGCCTGGAGTCGAAAGGGAAAGGACGTGGATCCCGACGTGGCTTCGGCCGTACCCCCCGGTGGTGAGAATTGCGAACATCTTACTAACATTCCTACAAACATTCCTACATAATATTCACACATACCAGACACTCACTTCTCTTTTCCAATATTCTTCTATTTCCCAAAGGCTCTCTCCAGGCTTTCCCTCTTATCCCTGTCCGGGAACGGGAGTAGGGGGGAAGGGGAGGGATTCTCTCTTGTTTTCTGTGTGTGTTGTTATTGGCATGTAGATGTAGTGTTGTATAGCTGTTGGTATTTGGATATGGATATATAGGTGTGAATATAGATATAGAGGTAGACCTTGTGTGTGTTAGGTGATACTTAATAAATCTATTGATTCCTAAGCGTTATTTGTGAGTGTGACGGGGAGTGGCCTTCAGCCCTCGGTTTCCCCGAGGTGGGGGTGTGGGTTGCGGCTTTACCTATCTCGGTCCGCGACAATGGTATAAATATTTAGGTATGTTAAAATAATATATTATATATCTAAAATAGGCTTGCCATGGGGCCACCTGCCATCGCCTCACCCATGTCCCCTTCCTGCAGCCCATGCGACCCCTCAGCAGCCTGAAGGGTGGTGAGGAGGAGGACATGGCTGCTATCCAGCACCTCCCCCCTGAGATGGTGAGTTGAGTAGGGGGAGGTGGGGGGGCTGGTGTCTCCTGCTCAAAGCAGGGGGGTCCCAGGGCTTGTTGGGACATTGGCCCCTTGGGAGGAGTGGAGACTGTTGTTACAACTTCCAGATCTCCACTAGGTTTCCCATCACTGTGGCTGTTTTGCTAACCTGAGAAGCTTCCTTCCCTCCCTCCCTCTTCAGGTTTTCAGCCAGACTGTTGTGTCATTTGCAGCATGGAAAAGCATGTTAATGAGGTCCTGCATTCCAGAGCCACTGCTGTCCTGCCTTCGGACATCCTCAGTGTTCTCCCACATAAGTTGCGGCAGGTGCTTTGACATGTTTTCTTCCCCTCATAGGACAGAACTACTCACTTCTTTCTTAGGCATAGGAGAGCAGTTCAGGGTGGACAGGCCTGGAGACATCCTCAGTTTCTTGCACTGCCTTCTCTGTGCCATGCAGAGAGCTTGTGTGCCTGACAGAAGCAGGTAAGCACAAGCAAATGACCTTTTCCATGTTCCCCAGCCCTCTGGACTCTTGATGGCTTCCCAACAAGGAAAACCTGGGCCCAGGGATTTCAGAGAAAGCAAAACCCCTGGAGGAGATAACTCCCTGCCTTCCCATTTCTTTCCAGCTTCGACATGTCTTCTAAACCAAACATTGTCAATCAGATATTTGAGGGCTTTCAGAGACTCAGAGGTACTTTTCCACCAGTCCTGCTCTCCTTGGAACTGTCTGCGCCCCTCTGTCTGCCTGTGAGGAACAGCTGCTGTGTGACTGTGAGGCATAAGTCTAAATTACTTCCTTAAGTATCCGTTGTTAGTTTTCTGTGCAGCATGTAGGATACAGCAAATATGAGCTGGTAGGTGCAGAACTACAAGGAGAATGCTGTGCAACTGAGCCAAGGGGCCGTGTGAAGGATGTGTGATCAAGACGCTGATTGGCGTCTAGCAAAGTGCTCAGGAGCGTGCTCTGGAAATGGGACAAGAAATAAAATTTCTCTATCGCAGGCATTGTTTGAAACTGCTTGCACTAGCTTTTGCAACCATATAAGTATCTCCTGTATGTAACAATAAACGTCTCTATCCTTGCTGGACAAGCTGAGAGTCCGTGCCTCATTCAATGGCGCCCAAACAGGGACTTTCACAGGTGGTGAAAAAGGTGGACTGCACCAGTAGCGCACCCCACTGAACCAGGGTCCAGAATTGATGCAGTGTCCATCACCTAGACGAGGTGAGCAGTGGGGCAACATGGGAGAGCGAATGTCCCAGGAACAGAAGCAGGGGCTGAACATTTTACAGCGCCTTCTGCATAAACATAATTGGGAGATCCTGAGTGCCAAACTTCTGGTGCTATCGGACTGGGTGGCAGAGCATGTTAAATGCTTTCCCACCTCAGGAACTTCTCAAGTGGAGATGTGGCAAAGGGTCGGAGAATATTTATAAGATCACAACAGGAAAGGGGATTTGTTATCTGCCTGGCACCTCACGATGTGGGGTGCAGTGATACCCACCTTGCGGGACATTCACAGTGAACTTCCCTTGCTTCCTGCCATAGCCACATGCCCGCTGGTCCCCACACCCTCTTCCGACCTTCCCTCAGAGCCACCTATGCCTTCTGCTTCCGGTTTACCCACAGTGCTCGACCCACCTTCCTCCACCGTAACCTTGCTGTCACACCTGTGGTTCTTGCTGACCCTGCTCCCCCCCCATAGCGGTACAACTAAACCTTGCTGCAGTGACGGAATCAGACAACCCATTTGATTCTGGTCCCGTAAACCTGGCGCAGGAACTGGATGTATACCTGCCCGTAGGGAATAGGGCAGGGGACCAAAGGAAACAGTGCCGTGAAGAGGCTCTTAAAGCTGGTGATTGGGACACTTTCACTGCATCCCCCCAGACTTCTGGGAGGGTTGCATGAATCATGCGGTTTCACAGAACCTACGGAATTGGCACCCCTGTTACCTATTCACAATTAGCTGGAGAGGGAGCCCACGCCAGTGTGCATGCACAGGTGGGATACCCCAGCGATGTCTATGAACTTATTGCCAAAATTGCCTTATATGCCTTGGGGCAGACCCCGGATATGGGGTGAGATTCTGCCCTTTCTTTTGCAAAGGTCTTACAAGGACCTATGAAGACGTTTCCGCAATTTATCGAGCGACTTCAGGCAGCGATATTGCAGCAGGTAGAAAATGAGGATGCGCATGATATCTTGTTTAAACAGCTAGCATTTGAAAATACTAATGAGGAATGTAAGCGTGCTTTCCAGACGATTCGTAAGCAGGACACTTGTGATCTCGCAGACATGATATGAGCCTCCCAGAACGTGGGGTCTATGTCCTATAACGCAACTGCAATTGCAGATACCTTAGCTGCCCAGCTGCATGTATCTGGGGCTGCCTGTTATTGCTGTGGGTCTCCGGGACATTTCTGGAAGGACTGCCCGACCCACAAGGCTCCCCAAAAGCCTCCCTCATGTGGTTGCCCATGACGCGGAAAAGGGAAACACTGTGCTAATTAATGCTGTTCCAGGTTTAGTCAAAAGAGGGATTCCCTGCCATCAGGAAACCACAAACAGGGGACGAATTTGCGCGCCCCAGCGAATCAAGGAAATGCAAATCCAAATGTTTGGCATGTGAGCTCACCCCAGCAACCTCAGGCAGAGCAGGACTGGATCTGGCTGCCAGCCAATCCATTACTCTATTCACCACAGCGGAACATCAGGTGGCACAGCCTTGTGGAAGTGGCCATGGATACCTCTGGACTGTTCCCGAAGATGAAGTCTCCAATGATGTCGAGGAGGAACAGAACTGACTGAGGGATTTCAAGCAGGGCTAGGAGGCGGGCAAGGAGGGAAACTTGAGCCCCCTGCACAGCTCCTGGAGAAGTCACCAGCCCTGGCTCAAGGCTGGGACACTGCTGTCCCCTAGGCACCCCAGGGCTGAGGATGCAATGCTGGAGGGCAGCACAGGGAGGGGCCCCCGGCATGCCCGAGTGAGGGATGTGCTGGCAGCAGGGGGAGGGAGGGTCCCTGTCCAGGGATGCTGTGACAGGGCCGTGCCCCTGGCCACTGCTCCCTGGGAGCCCTGGTGCCAGCCTGGCTGGTAGGTGTGAGTCTGGGACAGGGCAGGACAAGGCAGGGTGGGCAAGGTAAAGTGGGCAGACCCTGCCCACCGTGCCCACACACTCACCTGCCCACAGTGGCTGGAACTTGGTCTCCTTGTATGGCTCTGGCCTGGAGATGGCAGCCGGGGAATCTCCGGTCTGCGTCCAGGCCTCCTTCACCTGCCTGAGAGCTCGATTGTCTTCCATCCTGAGGGAGGGAGGGGGTGAGGGTGTGAGGGAGTAACAGGGACCCCTTGCCTCCCGGGCTGCCCTGCCAGGGGGTGGTGAGGCAGGGGTGGCCACACTCAGGGGGCTCTTTGCTCCCACCCTGTCCCAACACTGTCCTCTTAGACACTGTGGGGACAAGGCTGGGTGACACAGTGTGCGCCAAAAGCATCCCTCAAGCCCCCGATTGTCCCCTCCCCAGGACCTCTCCGGCTGCCCCAGAGACCTACGGACCCCTCCTTGCCCTGGGGGGACTGGACTGACTCCCTCTTCCTCCCCCTCCCGCTATGGGGCTGGGGCTCATCTGTCCTGGAAACATCCCCTGTGCTGCAGGGACCCCTCTGTCCCCTGTCCCCTCGCTGCCGGGTGCTGGTGCTGCCCCCACCTGTAAGCCGGGGCATGCCGGGACACATCCCCCAACCTCTCAGCACTCCGAGCCTCTTTCCTTTTAATATCAGAAAAAAACTTCTTTACTGTGAAAGTGACAAAGCACTGGACCAGGCTGCCCAGAGAGGTTGTGGAGTCTCCTTCACTGGAGACATTCAAAACTTGCCTGGACAAATTCTTGTATGATGTACTCTAGGTGACCCTGTCTGGTAGGGGGGTTGGACTAGATGCTCTTTCGAGGTCCCTTCCAACCCCTAGAATGCTGTGATTCTGTAATACAGGAGTCCTAGGACAAGCCAAGGGATCCCCACGCTCTGAAGCTGTGAGCCAGCAAGCACCCTCCCATGTGCTCGGCCGCACATGGTTCGGCTCGGCAATCCTGAGTCCCCCAAAACAGTTGCCAGGTCATGTTCCAAGGAACATTCCAAGGATGGAACTACTTGTTGGGGGGTGGGGCTCTCAGAACCATGGAACAAGGGAGGGTTCTGTCCCCTGCTGCAGGGTGGGTGGACCTGCTGTTCCCAGGGTGGGCCATACCTGGGGAGCAGGAGCCCAGTCCTGGGAGCGAGGGGATGTCGGCGGCGCGCCGAGGTGGTTTGGGCGGAGGGGACGGGGTGTGGGGGTGGGCGGGACCAGGTGAGAGGCAGCGGGGCAGGCTATGGTGGCACTGAGCACCGTGACACATCCCTTGTCCCTTGCACTGAGCCCTGGTGAACATCCCCCATCCCTTGAACTGAGTAGTGCTGCATGTCCCCTGTGTCCCCTGCACTGAGCCACGCCGCATGTCCCCCCATCTCTTGCACTGAGCCGTGCTGCGGCCGTCCGGTGTCAACTGCATGGAGCCATTGTGCACATTCCCCCCACCCCCTGCAGGGAGCCCTGATCCACCTCTGCCAGTCCCTTGCACCAAACCATGGCCCAAACCTCCTTGTCCCCTGCACAGATGCAGGTCATCTCCCACCCGCTTCCCCGAGTCATGGGGGCTGTCCCTCCCACCCCTCGTATTGAGCCACAGCATGCAGCTCCCTACCCTTCACCTGAGCCATGGCGCACATTCCCCATCCTCTGCACCAGCTGTGGTGCCAGGCCCCTCTTCCTCGCACCAAGCTGGGCTCCACAACCCAACTGCCTCTTGCCGAGCTACCCAAGTCCCGCTTGGCTCGCACGGCTCCACGCCGCACCTCCCGCTCCCTCCACACCAAGCCCTGTGCTGGCACATGCTGTCCTTGCCCACCTCACCCGCCTGCCACCTACGCCCTATTGCCCACCCTGTTTTCCTGGTGCAGGGCCTTTCACGTCCCCCCTGTGCCATGCTCTGCCTCATGTCCCCCTCCCCGGGCCAGTGGAGCTCCCCCCTGGGCCCTCTCCATCATTTCACCTTTCTCTCCTCATTTTCAGCCCCAGGGAAAGCCACTAAGTGCTTCCCCCTGCCCTCAGTTTCATCATTGTTTTAGTGTATATTTTTTCCAATTTTCCTCAACTAGCTCCATAGACTTTTTAAACCTCTAGATTTGTGTAGAAACAAGAAACATTCATTTTTGTTTGAAAATACAAAACATCTGAATTTCAAAAGGAATTTTAACCGATAAGAACAGATAATAACAGATTGGTAACAATAGATAACAACAGATATCCCTCCCTCCTTCTGTTCCTCCCTCCCTCTCTCATTCCCTCCATCATTCCCTCCTTCCCTCCCTCTTTCCCTCCCTCCCTCCTTCTATTCCTCCTTCCCTCCCTTCCTCATTCCCTCTTTCCTTCCTCCCTCCCCTTGCTGTGCCCAAAGCTTCTCAGCCCTGCCTGGGAAACAGGGCAGGAGTGGGGGCAAACACCCACTGCCCCCCTGGCCCTTGCACAGCCCTGAGGTAAGGGGGCAGGTCTTGTGAGGGGCAGAGCCATGATTGAAGGGCCAGCAGGGTCCAGGGTGTGATGTGACACCCCCCGCAGGTGTCCTGCCAGCTCCAGGACCGTGGTGGCAGCTAGGATGCAGAGCACAGATACAGGGCCAGGGGTTATGAACTGTCAGGGTCTTCAGGGCTGGGGGCTGTAGTCCTGCACTTCAGCAGGATGCTGTAAGTGCTGAGGGCAGGTGTTGCTCTGGGCCTGCTGCTCGCCTGAGGATGCTGGCTGAGGTGTCTTCTTTTTCTCTTGGATTTGGGGAAAAGAAGACACCCCAACCTGCCAAGCATCCTAGGGTTGGGGCTGCAGCTCTGACTCTGCCTGAGCAGAGTCACCACTGCAGGATGGGTGCCACCCCCTCCTCCATGCTCTCGGCAGCGGCAACCGGAAGGTGGACCTTGACTTTGGCTGTGATGCTTCGAGTATGGGGAGTGTTTGTAGGGTCAGGGAGGAGACCAGGGCACTGCTGTCTTTCTGTGCACCTTGGAGGACTGTGGAGACAAAGCAGCAGAGGTGAGTTGGCATCCTGCAGCAGCTCCATGACGTTTGGCAGCAGGTAGAGAGTTTTCTTTGCCTGTGTGAGACACACCACCGCCTCTGTGTAAAGCAGCGACCGATGGCAGGGCTGGAAACTCCCTCTGCCAACACCAGCCTCACAGAGGTGACAGGGCAAGATCCCGGAAGACCAGGCTCCCCAGCACGGCCACGGGAAGAGCAAGGCATGGGGGGGACAGCCCCCCTCAGCCCCTCAGCTGCCCCCATCCCCACCAGACCCCCTGGGCAGGCTGGTGGGCCACCGGTGCTGCCTGCAAAGCTGCCCCACCTGCCAGCAACCCCCGCCAAGGCTGCTGCGTTTCACCCCGGGGCTCAGCACCCCCCGGCGCAGCTCTGCAGACCCTGTGCTCCGGGGTGGTCGCTTTGGGGTGGCAGCAGGAGCCTGTTCCTCTCAGCACTGCTGCCTCCCTCCTGGCATGGCATAGCCATGGGGCAGGGGGCCATGGGGGCAGGAGAGCTGGCAGCAGCTGGCACAGCTCCCAATGCCCAGAAAAGCCCCAGCCCCCACATTACCCACCAGGCACAGCTCCCCCCTGGGCTGCTGTCACGGCTGTCCCCTACTCACCGTGTCAGGCCTTTGGCTGAGCTTGAGGATGCCCCTGAGCACCAGGCTGGGCATCCCCAGGCACTGACTCTGCAAAGATCTCCCAGGCAAGCTCCAGCAGCTCATCGCCGAGGTCAGGGCAGTCCAGCGTCTGAAACACAGGCAGTGGGGGCTGGGAAAGCATTTTCCTATATGTGTGGATGATCAGCACTGGGATTGCCTGCCACAAGCCTAGAGCAACACCAGGCCTTGTCATTCCAATGGGCTTGGCCAAGGTCATGACTGCCAGATCACCATGAAGCCAAAGGAGAGATCTGGCAGCAGGGCACTGAACATGACACAAAGAACTACAACACGACTGCCAAGATAAGGACTTAGGACCTCCAACCAACATATTGCTAGAGCTCATAGGCCTCCATGTGTTTGGTTTTGGGTATTGCGGACCAGGAGCTATACTCACCACTGGCAATACCCGTGGTCCCTGGTTTATTACACAAAGAGCTGCCTTTAATGCAGGTCTAATTGAGCCTGGTTTAAGGGGAGAACCCAGTGCATTGTGTGGAGATGTCTCCCAACTCATGGAAAATATCCACAAGGCCAGTGCAATACAAATGATTCATAATCATGCTCTTATTCCCCACCAGGACAGTCCCCTAATGCTGAGAGTGGACCTGGAGAGAATGGATGTTTTAATTAGAGGGCTACCTGGAGAGTTGAAAAATCTGGCCATTCATATTAAAAGAAGAATTGAAAATGATCAGAATAGAAATTACACTTGGGCCGACCTGGCCACAGAACTAATGGAATTTGGATGTAAATATGGAATACCAAAATCTGATAATTCCAAAAAGGCCAGCTCTGTTAAAGTCCTCCAATCTCCTGTAAAAAACAGAGAGCTTTCTTACGCTGCCATGGCTGCTATGCCACCCCAGAAACCTTCTCAGCACCAATGGGAATCATGAGGTGACTGGACAGATGTGGGCAGAGGCAAACACAACAAAAAGCCAAACAGCACACGTAGGGGCCGACACCCTGAAAATACACCTACCTCATCATGGGGTGATATGGGGCCATACGATGAGCTTAAGGAGGAAGCCAAGCATATAGGCATCCCATCTAAGCTTTTGGCTCAGAATTACTCTTACAGTCATCTACAAACATTAATAGATTCATGGCCTACAAGGTCCAGTTCAAGGTCTAGTTTAAGGGAAAGATCAAGGGAAAGATCCAGCAATTCGGGAAACTAAATAGCCCTCCTCCTGCCACTTCTGCCAATAAAAAGAAACCAAAAAGACGTCAGAAGGAGGAGAAAGGACAAGATCCCAATACAGTCAATACAGAAGCACTCATGGCTGCTGTACCCAACATCGCTGATCTGGTGCTAGAAATCCAGGAGGCAGCACTTCCAGTGCTCGCCTCACTTGATGTAAAAGATATGTTATTCCAAATCCCTATTGATCCTGAGGACCAAAAATATTTTGCCTTTACTTGGGATGGGGTACAGTACACTTTTACAAGGTTGCCCCAGGGATATAAATACTCACACAAACTGGCCCACCATGTGCTTGCGTGTGAGCTGGAAAACATTCCAGAAATCAAAAATAATTCCAAAATTAAAGTCTATCAGTACATAGACAATGTGCTGATAGGGGGCCAGAGTGAGGAGAAGGTAAAGGTGGTTTATGATGCCATAATTAGACATTTGACAGACATGCAAATGGAAATCCCTGGGGAGAAATGGCAACCACCATCCCAAGAGGGAAAATTTTTGGGAATAAGGTGGGAGGGGGGAACCTAGAACATTCCTCCCAATACCTCATCTCACCTGGGAGAGATAAAATACCCACCAATAAGAAAGAGCTGCAAGAGATACTGGGGACCCTCCAGTATTGGAGGAAGCATATCCCAGATGTATCCATCATAGCACGTCCTCTTTTTCATTTATTAAAAAAGAATAATCATTGGGAATGGAATCAGTCTCCTGATGAGGCCCTCGAACTATTACTATTGGAGGCACAGACATACCAAACTCTGGGATCTCTCCACCCAGAGGATCCAATAGTAATAGAGTGGGGATTTTCAGCTAGTGCTTTATCGTATCATTTTTGGCAATGAGGACCTAATGGGAGCACCTGACCAACTGGCTTTTAGTCTCAGTCACTTAAAGATTCAGAAAAAAAGATACTCTATACTGGAGAAGGGGTTGTTAACAGTGAGTACAGCACTAAAAGAAGTCAGCAAGATTATTAAAAAACAAAGGGTAATCCTCCGAGGCCCCTTCAAGGCAATTAACCAAGTGCTGTCTGGAAAGGCCCCTCCAGAAGGGATATCCCAAAAAGGCACAACCAGGAAATGGTATAGCCAAATTGAATATTTTTCTGGGCTTTTCCAACTTGAAGAAGACCCAGAGAAGCAATTACAAATTCAGGAACAAATTGAATCTACATATTAAAAAGATTTAATAATGAAAGCTCCCAGTCCTATTAAAGAGGCCCCAGAATATAAAAGTGATATGCTAAATGCTTGGTTTATGGATGCTTCATCCCGAAAAGAGAAGAAAATTTGGAAAATCTGCTGCAATTAAACCCTCCACAGGCGAACAAATAATAAACCAAGATAAGGGTAGTGCCCAGGTGGGAGAGCTGGATGCTGTCCTTAATGTTTTTGTAAAAGAAAAAGCCTCTAAGGATGCTGTGTACATTTACACAGATTCCTTTGCAGTCTTCAAGGGCTGTGTGGAGTGGATTACTTTCTGGGAAAGTAATAACTGGGAAATTAACAGGGTGCCTGTATGGCATAAGGAGAAATGGCAGCAAATACTGAAGGTTGCTAAAGAAAGCCCCAACTTTTATGTAGGGAGGATACCTTCTCACCAAACTAATTTAAAAGATGAAGCTAGTAAGTGGAATAACTATGTTGATGAACTAGCTAAAATCAATGTGATGGAAATCCAATCAGCTATCATAGGAGGAGAAATTCAGGAATGGAAAAGATTGCTTGAATGGCTCCACTGTAAAAGAGGTCATTCAGGAATCTTTGACTTATATAAAGAAGCACAAGCCTGTGGATGTCCTGTCACCCATGAGCAGTGCACGGCAGTAATTTCTTCATGTGACCTTTGCAAAATCAGACTTGGGGAACATCCCCTAACAACTGACAACTTGCATATCAGGGAAGGAAAACCCTTGAGGTCCACATGGCAAGTGGACTACACTGGCCCCTTCCAAAAATCAGGAAACAAACAATACATCATAGTGATTGTAGAGGTGCAATCAGGATTAATTTGTGCTGAAGCTGTTTCCAAGGCAAATGGGGAAAACGGTTTGTTTGTTTTTTTTTTTGTTTGTTTGAAAAAAGTATTTGGGATTCTGCCTAAACCCACAAATATTCAATCTGACAATGGAACCACTTCACCTTACATCTCGTACAGCAGTGGGCAAAAAGGAAAGTGTTAAATGGACATTTCATGTCCCATACTACCCACAATCTAATGGGATAGTAGAGTGCACAAATCGATTAATTAAAAGTCTAATTCACCCACAGGACTCAAAATGGGATGAGAGATTGAGGTACGCAATCACTACTATAAACAACAGGTGGGGGGGTAAATGGGTGCCGCCGCTTAAACGCTTTTTTCTGAGTCACCTATTCAATATAACAGTGAAAACAAAAGATCCTTCAAAAAATCCAAAACCTCTCTCCAACCAGGACAAACTGTTCTGGCAAACCTGCCAAATATTGGTAAGGTCAAGCTTACCTTACAAACACCAATTAATTCAAATACATGGGTAGCATCTGACTTAAATGACAGACAACATAAAATCAGTACAAACTGGATAATTTATGTGGAGTAAATTAGTGTTTTCTTCTGGGAAAAAATCAGTTATTTCTGTGTACTTGTGTCCAGTAATATTAGTTTATATATTACATGATAACTGTGGGGAATGGACTCATTCTCCCCCCACACAATGGAATGCCTTTCAAGCCACCGAAGTGCCTCTTGTAACCAAGGACAGACTGAAACAGCCGTGGCAGAAAGACAGATAGCGGACTCCCCCTGAGAGACTGGGCACACAGCCACATCCCAAAGGAGAACGTTATCTGAAGGGAGGCAGGCTGTGCCGGTGGAGCTGCTGGCCTCACCGAGCCACCTGTTGGAGTGTGGCTGCGCACAGAAAGGCCGGTGCTCGCCCACGGGGGAATCGTCTCTTCCCCCCTTCCCCCTTGCCCTGCTGCCCGAAGCGGAGCTGGGGACTCGCTGCCTTCCTGCTCGCTGCTTGAAGCGGAGTCTGGATCGCTGCCTGCTGTTGCTCGCCGGTGCCAGGGAAGACTGTCGTGCCGTGGTGTCTACAGGGCCGCGCCTGTCAGAGAACTTGCCGCCGGGCATGCCCCGCTTGTCCCATCACCGCTGCTGGGGGCTCCCTGGACATTGGTTACATCTTCACTACAGAAGGGGTAACACGGGTACACCTACACACCATACTCGGTACTCAGGCTTCACGTCCTACCCTTCCCTTATATTGATCCTCCCTCACCTCTTCCGCAGGGAGTGCACCTACTAACTCCATAGACCCCTGATATATATACACCTAGATAACCTTCCCTGAGCCTTGGTCCTTCAATAAACCTCCGGTTGTGTGAGCAACATATTGGTCTTTGTGAGCGTGGGGGAGGGGGGGCGTACCACTCCACCCTCTGAGGTGTGGTCCCATCCACGGACCTCCCTGCTCCCTGTCGAGGGCGGGGGGGGGGGAATAGTCGTGGAAGCATCCTGACATCCGATAGCCATTGCTATCGGTCCATGACAACAACTTAAGGAGCCAGAGACACCCTGGCAACAGTATCAGGCCTGATCACCCTGCTGCTGGATGCCGGAGGAGTTACTCTGTGCCAGCTAAGGGACTGAACACCCCTTAGCCCAAACAGGGTACTCTGTAATATCATGTCTCCTTCTGTATTTGCCCTTTAGGTTGTTGCTCGTAATGTATTGCATTGTATGGGTAAATAATAGGAGTTCAATGCCTGCTTATCTTAAATGGAATGTTTTGTGATTTTGGTGCTTTTCAAAGTTTTATTAATGTTTTTTGTATTACTCACTTGTTTAAATTAAAATAATGGTCACGCAACTTTAATGATATATTGAATTGTTGGGAATGTTACTGCATATGTTGTTTGGGAATTGTTCCCTTGTTTGTTGATATCAATGATTAAACAAAAAGTTTAATGTTTTTACATTTGTTTCAATATCCAAGGAAGGGAAGGATCCAATGTTGAGGAAAAGGGTTTGAAACATATATCGATGAACATAAAATACTCCAAATTACAACCTGCTGCCTTAAAAGAACGGTCCATCTTCTCCCCCCACAAGACTAAATACAATGCCTTTTAAGCCAGCAGAGGTGCCTTTTTGCTGATGACTCAAGGACAGACAAGAACAGGCCTGCCTGTTCTACTGGTAGATCCAAAGGCAAGAAAAGGAATACAAAGGTTGTGATACAAAGGCAGCAAAATAGACAAAAGGTTATAGACTGCCCCTGACAATACCCACCCTGGCTTTGGACCCATGAATGCTAATTGGCTTTGGGCCTTATTAATATGTTAAGAAGAATGCATTGCAGCGCGAACTTGAACAGTGACACTAAGTTAAACGGGGGTCCCTGGAATATAAAAGGTGACAACTTTTGGTGGTCCCGTGCGGTCTACTCTGGACACCACCCGCAGAGGATCTGCTTGCCCCCCCGCTGGGGAGCTGCCTGCCTGCTGTGCTGCTGCCGGAACGCCACCACCGGGGAAGCTGCTGCTGGGTCACCGCCGCCACTACTGCCTGACCGGAACCTGCCCGCTACCGGGAAGCTGCTGGTGCCGCGGAAGCCACTGCCAGAGAAGCTGAACACTTCTGGGATCACCGTGGTTACGGCTGCTGCCGCTACCGGAGCGCCTGCCGCTGGGAAGCCACCCCCCCACCATGAGCCTGCTTGCTGGAAAAGGAGCTGCAAGTCATACTGTGACCTCACGGGAGGGTAACAAAACCGTGCACCCTATCCCTTAAATCCCTGGCCCATCGTGGTTCCAGTCCTCATACTCGCACCCATATCACGACTTCTAAAAGAGGATTTTCATTGGGCTCGCCCTCCTCCCTTTACTCCACTGATCCTTGCACCCCTCCCTCGGAGTGTGCATTTAATACAGGCATATTACTTTTGAATTATTTCCCTGATACATCCATCAACCTATCTTTCCTGAACCCTTGTCTCTTAGTTTGGCTTTTCCCTTAATAAACCAGTTAATTCGTAAATGTAATTCGGTGTCAGTAACAATTTGTGAGCGTGGTGAGGGCAGCATCTTTCTTTGTGTTCTAAAATACAGTCCGAAGTGGCTGTTCTTCTGTGTGAGGCGAACGCTGTGCGTGGCCCTCGGTCTCTTTTAAAAATCCCTCTTGATAAGAGCAGAAGTCGTGGAAGCATCCTGACTGCTGGCGGCCACTGCTGCAGCCCTCGGCCTGCGGCATTTACCTAAAAATTAATGCCTGAACCTGGTCTTTCAGCAGGTCTAACACAATTCCCACACACTCAAGACACGGTATTGATAGATAACATTGAAAGGTGTATTGAGAACAAATTGCTCACTAACCTTTGAAGACATACTTTTCCCCCCAGAAGAAAAGGGAAGGCCCTCCAGTATTTTCATCTCAGAAGACTGGCCAGTAAAAGCGACACCATAAAAAACCCTCAAAGGATCATGTTTCAGTTGCATTTCAAAAATTCCTCTCAAATATTAAGAGATTGTTGCTGTATCAATGAAAACAGAAGAGCTGAAACAGATTTGGTTTACAGAAGCAACAGGGACTTTGATCTAGGATGCTGCTTCAATGTGAGAGTGCTAAATCTGCAAGTCAGATCCTTAAATTAAGAAACTAAAAAACACCCATTTATCATTTCAGGACAGCAGAGATTTTCCTCTGCCATCTGAATCTAAAGATTCTCGGATTCTCCTGGTGCTATATCAGACTTCTAACCTGTCAGTATCAACAGCATCTTCAGTGCTAGAGGAGTAGATGGTCATGCTAGGGCAGGGTAACTGCCAGAAAGCATGTGGCATGAAGAGCAGCGAATCGGGAAGCACTGCCATCAGTATTAATATAAACACATGACACAAAACCAATTATAAATGCCTAAGGAGAGCAAGTCGAAAGTGGGAAGCAGTTGCAGTGTCTTCAGCTTTTCTTGATAAATCTGTATTTATTTGTATAGCACTCAGCTTCTGGAGCATTTTATCTGCTGTGCTAACTTAGTAGCATCACCTAACAATAAAACTTCACATCTATTCCAGATTGCTGCGGTTTGTTAAAGACTACAGTGCAATGCAGGAACTGATGTTGAATCCAAGCCAAACAAAAGACAAGTCTACTCACTTTAAGTAAAACCATTTTCTTCAGTGTATTCATGCCCTAGGGCACGGTTAGAGATGTCTCTGAAGAGATAAATCCCCTGGTTTTTCAGGATTTACAGCCAGAGGGAGTCCAGGAGTTACAGCACTATCTTGCTTTCAAGCTCTGGGCTCCAGCAGCTCTGCAGGAGACAAGAGTCACTGAGGTTCAGACTGCAGTAGGCACCATATAAGCTCCTGTGTCTAACATTTGAAGACTGAAGCTGAGTAGACATATAAAACCAACCCAAAGTCTCCTTCACTGCAAATACTATTTGGGCAAGTGCATTTGCTAACCATGGAGTAGCAGCAGGTTCTCTGCTGCTAGACACATACCAGCACAGGTGTTGGAGCAGAACAGATACCTGCATGCAGGCAGGGAACTGGGAAGGGATGAAGGTGCTCTCTGAACTGGAATATTAATGGTAATTTTTAACGTTGTTTATGCTGTAAGCATGTTTGATAACAACAGTGATAAGGCAACAAAAATGGAAGCATTTCTAAAATATTTTGTTAGTTCTGTGGAGATGCCAATGTATCTACCTGCAAAAGGTTCAGCTGTCACTGAACACATTCCTAATTAAAACTCCCATAGATCAAAGGAAACAATTAAAATCCTAAAGGTTAATGACATTGGTTGCTGTCATATGAAGTGCACAGAAATTTTATATAAAGACAAATTCCTCACCTGGTGTAAAAGACCAAAGCTTCTGCATTTACAGGTATTTAGCTTTCACTTCTTTCCAGATCCTCTGGAATTTGGAAGCTATTCTCTGTCTGGTAATTTACAGGTTACTCCTGGTCATTTCACCACTTTTTTTCAGAAACGTGTTATATTTCTTGGGTTCACATGTTCAGAAACCCTTCTACTTTGCTTTGCCTGAAGGCAAATGTAACCATGCTGTAACCATGTGTTTGCTTACTGAAGCCACAGTAAATCTTTTTGTAAGGATTGAAAATATGCCTGGCAATGTTGTCCTGCCTTCCTAAGAAAACCTTTGACCAATGGGTTTCTAAAGCAAGTGCAGCGGGACTAACTCTGGGTGGGAATTTTCCTTAGGGGAGACTGGCTTCACTCTTTAAAGGTTGTGCTGGTTGCCTCAAAATGTCTCCAGTTTCTAGGAGTAAGGAGCAAAAAAGGAAAGAGGCAAGACTGCAAGCCTACAGAGAGAACAGAGGTGATGATCACTTCCTAAGACCATTTTGCCCTACTTACTGCATAAATAACTGGCGATAAAAACTCCAGAAAATTCAGCCTGCACACAGTACTAATTAGAAGATACTTTGATAAGACCTGAATGCAACAACATTTACTTCAGCCATCTTAATATATCTGGAAACCTTGCATACCTAATGTCTGGTATCTTCCCCTTCTCATTCCATCGAATGCATGATAAAACAGAAGAAAGAGACTTTTATAGGTAATAGACACCAGACTGGAGCTTCCTGCTTTGTTTAGATTATTTTTCCAGTTAACTCTTGTTACTAATTCTTTCATGTGTCTTTACAAAGTGGAGTTGGGGGTATCCTCAGTGCTCACCTAGTACTGTATTGCATGTTACACACATAGAAGCTGAGATAGTCAAAGCTGTTAAGTATCTAAAGGGTGGGTGCAGGGAGGATGCAGACAGACTCTGTTCAGTAGTTCCCAGTGATAGGACAAGGGGCAATGGTCACAAGCTGGAACATGGGAAGTGCCCTTGAAATATGAGGGAAAACTTCTTTACGGTGAGGGTGACAGAGCCCTGGGACAGGCTGCCCAGGGAGGGTGTGGAGTCCCCTTCTCTGGAGACGTATCTTCTCTGGCCATTCAAGACCCCCCTGGATGCAGTCCTGAGTAATGAGCTCCAGGGGATCCTGCTTTAGCAGGGGAGTTGGACTGGATGATCTCTAGAGGTCCCTTCCAACTCTGACAATTCTGTAATTCTATGAAATGCTGGATTGAAAACAGGAGGGGAGACTGTGGCAACTGGATAAGATGCTGTCTTAGCTTATAGCTTGGGACACGGGAATTCCAGGCTCCTGTCATGGGCATGAGTCATACTTATGTACATGTGGTTACAGGAGGGAAAAAAGATACAGATGGCTGCAGAAAATAAGGTTTATACAATACTCAGAAATGTGTTCTTTCCAACTGTTGAATTGCTTGAAGCATGTAGTGCTGAGGAACCTGAACATTCTTCAGGTTTTCTCCACAAACATATATTGATGGCTCCAGAAAAACCCAAGGTTTTTTGCAGTTAGCTACTCTGACAGGAGGCTTGATTGCTGCTTTTCTGAGGGAAAAATCAAAGGGAAAAACAAATTCCTTTTGTAGTGCCAGTCCAGTCCAACTGAAGCCAGTAGAGTCGTGCCAGTGTAAATGAAGGAAGAATTCAACCTGCAGTTCTTTATAGTGCATCTCAGGACACAGCATACGGCAAAATATGGATGTTTTGTTTGGATGCGTGTATGCCAGTTACATACTGGTATCCAGTGTATTTGGTTTTGGTTTCTAGAACCTAATAGCATCTTGAAATGCATTACCTAGTATGTTTGGAACAGCTGTTTGGGTTACCCCTGTAACTCAGAAGTACAATATTTTTATTGTACTAATCTAATTTTCCTCTTCAAATATTAATAAATAGAATATTATGCTCATGTAACATCGAAACACTAGCTATTTCCTCAGGTTTACTTCTGACTCTAATTGCATTGTCAGGTACAAAATGTCCATCATAAACTTTCTGAAGAAGCCTATTTTAATCCTTGTTCACCAAATACAAGCACATTTATCCATTGCTCCTGTGGCAGCTTCTAAATAGAAGGAAAACTGACACATTTCTAATGGAAATCTGGGCTGTTGTTGTTGGGTGCTTGCTAAGGAGCAGATGTGTAATACCTGTTCTATTTTAAAGGTGGCTTCTCAATGAAGTAGTGCATAGTTCATCTTTTAGAGTCAACTTTTTAATGACAGGGTCAATGTGCTACATTGCAGGGAGAAATTTCACCTCTAAACTGAGGGAAGAGTAATGTAGGAATAAAGTCAGTGACTCAAAGGAGAACTCACTGACCACACATGCCAAGTAGCTGCCTGCTGTGGTTCACAGCACATAGACACTATCATCTGAGTCAAGTTTTATAGCCGTGAAACTCTGCAGTGGTTTTGCTAGTTTGGTAGGAGATTAAGTTTTATAAGGCCATAAGAGTTGATGTTCTGGGTGTGTGGCATGCCCTTAGAGGAGAACCAATGCCTTCAGCTGCAGCCACAGCAAAAGGATGTTACCCACTGAGGTGCCTTTTACACTGAGCAAAGGCCAAGCCCATGTAGAGAAGGGTGAGAGCCTTGGGAAGGAATGCTGCTGTAATGTGGTAGTGTACAATATGGAAACCAACCAAATGTAGATTATTCCTAGAAGTTACATTCAGCTTGAATTAGCGAGGGGTTAATTTTAAAATTTGATCCATTTCCACTCCCTAAATAGTGTCCCATTTGTGGATTTGCTGTAGCTACTGAATGGTCAGATCCTGAGCAGCACAAACCCCATGACTCCCATGGACACTCATCCTTCAGAAACCACTTGGGTAGATGTTTTGGTGCAATGCATGTGAAAAATATAAAGATGAGGTGTTCTATAAATTAGCCCTTTGCTGTAGGGCTCAGTCGTGATGGGCTGGCACTGGTGAAGTCAGAGGACAACTAATTCCACAACTTAAGCCAGCCTGCCCTTTAGTATGCAATGAAGAGTAACAGTGGCCTCAGATTAAGTTTCTGGGATATAAATGCCTAGATCTTCTCTGATCTCTGAATCAGGTAAATTCAAGGAAGCTAAATACTGTGTTGTGTTATCCTTTAAAATGAAGGTGGAGAACAGTTCAAGTTTATAATGCTCATAAAATGTTTAGTAAATGATCTTCATTAAAACATGAGCTATCTTACCAGTTGCTGCTGCTTAATATATATGGGAATTACTCATGGACACCTAGGTTAACCTGGCACAAAATACTGCATCTCATCACAGAGACAAATTCTGCTACTTGCTCATGTACAACAATAAAGATTAAAAACAAAAAAATCTGTCCTAAAGGATTCTGGTAGGGTAGAAATCTATAGTTATGCAGTGAATTAAATGAAAAAAGGATCTTGTGAATGTGACAGTAAAATGACAGTTCTTGAGCACTTGGGTCAAGAAACAAAAAGATTCAGGTCTTCGTAGTGGCAGTTCTCTGTGTGGGAGTTTATGTATCAGGGCTGCCCCTGAGACAGGTCAGCTGTGCTGTAATTAGGACTGTCACAGAAGGTCTGCTCAATTAACAACATAATTTAGGTAAATTATCATATGATTCTATGATAATTTAGGTAGCTTATAGGAAAGGTGGGAGGAAGGAAGTGAAATAACCTTGTTTTGCAAAAAGGCTTTCTGAAATTGAGCAAGGACATCAAAGCAAAACAAGAGTCTGAGTTGTTAGATGCTCCTTTCCTACTGAGGGAGCAATATTGGAGTCAGATTTCAAGTGCTCATCTGCTAGGGACATTTTAAGATTAACCTCTTGAGGGAAGTTCTCTCTGGGGCTTTAGCTAGAAATAAGAATAAATTTAGTGAATGATATATAACTGATTTTAACTTCAGTAGCAACTGAGCTTCTGTTCCTGTAAGCTCTTCCCTGATACACTGTAAGGAGTGATTCAGATGCTGGCCCATCACTTCTTTATCATTTGCAATAAATACCCTCTGTAGTTTCCAAAATGTGCCTTCAAGGGCAATAAAACAACCCTGATGATAGAGCAAGCCACATCACCCCAATGTGATCAGGACAGATTACAGGCCAGGAATTAATTGTTTCAAAATCACAATTTGTCCAGTTTACAATGGACAGAGGCTGAAGTCACAGATGGGTTTGGGTTGGAAGGGACCTTAGAGATCATCTAGATCCAACCCCCTGCCACGTGCACCTCTCACTCGACCAGGTTGCTCCAAGCCCCGTGCAACCTGGCCTCGAACACTTCCATTGGTGGGGAAACCACAGCTTCTCTGGACCAACTGGGCCAGTGTCTCACCAGCCTCATGTCCAGGTGCTTCACAAATGGACTTCACACAACTCTATGGGAGTTATAACTGAAGACGTTTATTATTAAAAATCGCTGCAATATATACACTTCTGACTCCAGATGGTCCACCCCAGTACAAACCTGTGAGAGACGGACTCTATAATGGCCTTTAATCCAGCGACATTCACTGACCAGTCCTGGTAATGTACCCCCCGGTACTCGTGAGGAGAGGACAGAGGTACCAGGCACATGCTCACAGGACCACAGACTACAGCTCCCAGGAGGCACAGCGGGGCCGGAACCGGAAGGGGAGCAGTGAGGCGCGCTCTGTGAATTCTATACGGATACAGCTGCCGCTGTGAGCGTACCACTGCGGAGGCTGCCGTGAAGTTATACGGCGCCTTTTCCTGTGGTTGTTGGTGGGTGAGCGTACTGTACGGACTGTCTCAACGGAAAGGACGTGGATCCCGATCAGGGATTGGCTTTGGCCATACTCCGGTGGTGAGAATTGCGAACTACATTCTGAGGCTTCTTACTAACATTCCTACATAATATTCACACATACCAGACACTCACTTCTCTTTTTCAATATTCTTCTATTTCCCAAAGGCTCTCTCCAGGCTTTCCCTCTTATCCCTGTCCGGGAACGGGAACAGAAGGGGAGAGGTTGTCTCTTGTTTTCTGTGCATGTTGTTATTGGTATATAGATATAGTGTTGTATAGCTGTTGGTATATGGATATATAGGTGTGGATATAGATATGTAGATAGTCCTTGTGTGTTATTTGATATCGGACTTGCCAAACCCTCAGTGCCTTTAATAAATCTATTGATTCCTAAGCGTTGTTTGTGAGTGTGACGGGGAGCGGTCCTCAGCCCTCGATTCCCCGAGGTGGGGGTGTGGTCGCGGCTTTACCTATCTCGGTCCGTGACATAGCCCCATTGGTTACATACACTCCCAGCTCATATATGATTGGCTACGTGTTTTGTCACTCGCTGTCCATGTCATGATGACTCAGGGCTTTCACTTCCCGGCTGGTGCCTCTCAATTCTTGCTATACCATTCTATTTTTTCACTACTTCATGAGATAACAACCATGGGACACCAGCTTGTGGAACACCAGCTTGTTTACTGGTCCCTTGGGACATCAGCCTGTGGGGCACCAGCTTGTGGAACACCAGCTTGTTTACTGATAACACGGTTTGCCTCAGGGTGCCTGACGATTAGGTCAGCAGCACCTGCAATACTGCTGTCTTCTTCTAATTCAACACCACTTACACACTGGGATGGTGAATGCTCTGGGGGTAAATCCATTTGCAGCGCATGTTGTTACTGTTTCCAGATGCATTCTTTAATACTAGACTAACCTAACTATATTATATCTTGCTGCTTAAAGATAAGAAGGGAAATTGGGAAGGAGGAAGAAGTTCTAGGTGTTGGCTGACCACAGAGGTGAGGGTCGTGCTTTAGAATCTGAGAGATACTGAATCGTTAAGCATTCCTCATTTAATTGTAAGAAAGCATTCAGAAATAATGACCAACAATTTGTATTTCAAAGTATGAAATTTAACTTTATATTGCCACCAGAGGGCAACATGTTACATGAGCTGGCAGTATGGAACTGGATAGGTTTTGATTTTAAGCAAAGATTAACTTGTAAAATCTGAGGTTTGAGAAGTATTGGTGATTCATTTACAAGTTTTCCTGGTATGTTCAGCTTGGAGTTAACTCCTCAAATACTTGTAATGGCATTAGCTTTCTGTGAAGGAGAAGTGATGCTACTGACATCTGCCAAGTGAAAACTCAGTGTAGCTGTTCTGTAACTTGCATGCTGGTGCCCTTAGCTGATTATTACTCCTACATAAAATTTGTGTAAGACAGAGGCATCAAGAGCTTACTCCCTCACTTCCTGTGTTTTTTTTACCAGTTACAGAATTAATTCTTCCTGGTTTTGTCTCAAGGGTAGTAAACCTATGTTATTTGTTTACTTTGCGTGATTAAAATGGACATCAAAGTTAATTTAATTCTATGTTCAGTGTTTTTAGGGTTAATTTCTCTCAAATGCAGCATCTGTACTGTTTAGGGCTTTTTTATGGGGTTTTAGTTGTAGGGTTTTTTTGAGGTGACCATTTGAGACCTGACTTCTTGATTCCCATGTAGCAATATGATCTCTTAACTCCTTATACAAATAATGTACAGTGATATTACACTGGTATGTTGTGACTGAAGCCCCTTCTTTGTTAGCTTTGCAGTAGGGGCAGGTGTGACACAACAGGCATATCACATCTTACAAGATTCACTTTTCCACTTAAACAGTAATGTCGTTTTCCTATCCAGGGGATCGGTATTATATGACAACCTAGTTCTAATGTGAACGCAATTGAAAAATGTGACATTAAATGTTACATTTCTGGACTTCTCACAGCTCAGGAGATGCTCTGGGAGTTGCTGCAGGTGGGGGGAGATGATGGGGCTTTTGCATATTCCTGCACATACTTGCATATATTTGTACATATTTTCTTTTATCATTAGTATTTAATTAAAGCTGTCCAGTTTAGTTTAAATCCAGGAAGTCTCTCTCCTTATCCTCTCTCTCCTTTCCCTACCTGGGTGGGAGGGATCAAGAGCATTGGGATTGATTTAATTGCCAATCCTGATGAAGCGTGACAAGTTGAGAGGGACTCTCCAACACTTCAGTCCCATTTTGTTGGAGCCGCTTTAAAGCTCAGGCACTGTTCCTCTGATTCTGCTGACTCTGGCTGCTGAAAGGCAGCACTTCCACTTCTGGACTGCATGACAATTCCTAGATACCAAACCTGAGCTATTTCCACAGATCCTTTTTTTTTTTTTGCAGCTCTGATCAAAGAACATGTTTCACATCCTCTCACTCAGACTCTGCTTCCCAAATTTGAGGAAGCAGCTCAGTAGCTTCAAGAGCAAAATAGCTCCTGGAAGCCTCAAATTGTCTTGCTATGAGCATGCATGGAGTCTGGTGCTTGATATCACCAAACAAGACATGTCAAAATAAATATTTCATTGTAAAGAATGTTTGGACAGCTTTGTGGCTGATTGATATGTGTCATTAAAGAAAATTGCATTAAATTTTTCATACAAGGTTTTACGTTCAAAACTTTATTAACTTATGTTCATAATTGCTTTCTACTCTAAGGATCTATTTTATGACTTAACTAGTGAAGTTGCATGTTGTCTTTGCCAGTATTTCTATCAGCAGAGTGTTTTTATCCTGTTCTTTCATTGCTTCAGGCAGTCTGAGCACTTGCAGGTGCCCAATACAAACACAAGATCTGCATTGCCAGATGAACTCATTGGGGTGCCTTAAACTTCCCTAGCTACTGATACCACAAAAAGTGACAAAGACTAAGGGGTACAGTGAAAAAACAAAGGGTTACCACTTTCTTGGCAAAGCTGTTGATGAGAACATATCACTTGCATCTTGGAAGCTATCTATTCTTACAGATAGTTCCGCCCTTTGTGGGCAGAACTGTCACAGGCAGATCTAACTGAAGGGGTTTTTTTTGAGATGAGGAAAACCCCGAACATCTGGAAGAACCATCCCTGACAACAGGAAATGAAGGTGGAGATGTTAAAAATGAGAAGACCTGACCTCCAAACCGTGTTGCAGACTAGGTATCCAAATCTCCCTCGCTTAAATGGTAAAGGCTGCCTAGACCTTCATAGAATTTCAATGTCAGTCTCTCAGAAATTATAATAGTTGGTGTTTATGACCTTGTACTAATTGTCCAATGTTAGAAGTGGAATGACACCACTATCTGATGCCGCTTTGCATGACAAATTGTCATGTAAAAATAGAGCCCAAATACATCACTATTGCTATGAGATTCCTTGTAGTCAATTCCATCAAATAGATAGTGTATCACAGCTGTTTTGAATTTCTCAGTTCTCATCTCTCCTTTGCCTAGAAATTTTTTTGTGATTTTTAAATAGTCAGAAGAATAGTGGATTGAATACTTGATATTTTTGCTCAAAAGAGGATCAAAATGCATAACTTTTTCTTGTTTTTATTTAAGCTAAATCGTCATCCTGCGTGTCTGTTGGAAGAGCATGAGCCGTGTCTCTCAAGCTTTTTCTACCATAGAGTACCAAGTTTCTTTGGGAAAGAGATGAGGACAATATTAGGAAACTGATGAATTATTTGGTTTGACGTGGAAAGTGTGTTTCAACAGTTTCTCCACAGAGGTATCGTATGGAGCCAGGGCAAAGACTAACGTTAACAAGAACTGTAACTATGGGGTTTTTTCATTTATCAGGATGAGTTGTCCTGAAAGTGGAATGGAAGTTGGAAAAACAGCTAAGCACAAAGTTATACACAGTGGAAAGTCATCCACTTAAATTAAGTATAACGGTAAAATGATTTAAATGGTGAAATGCTTGTAAATAGGTAAAAAACCCCCACCTAAACATGTGTCACTTGAAATAGCAGCTTAAGATTTTCAGAAGCAGTTGAGGGGCTTTTGTCCAAAAGTCTTTCTAACCTGCATAATCACTTGTTTTTAGGAATTTCATATGTAAATAAAAAAAACGCAACATTTTATCATGGAATGTTGAACAGTTACTGTCCTGCTGTTGACAGGTACTCACTGACATTGAAACAAGTTGCAGAAGACTAAAATAGTGTCGAGGTGGCGTATGGATGTCACACAACTCTAGGAGTTATAACTGAAGACCTTTATTGTTAAAAATGACGGCAATTTATACCCCTCTGACTCCAGATGGTCCACCCCAGTACAAACCCCACTGGTTACATACATTCACAGTTCATATATGATTGGCTACGTGTCTTGTCATTTGCTGTCCATGTCATGATGACCCAGGGCTTTCGCTTCCCAGCCGGTGCCTCTCAATTCTTGCTACAACATTCTTTTCTCACTACTTCATGAGATAACAACTGTGGGATACCTACTTGTAGGACACTTGCTGTTTACTGGTCCTGTAGGGCAGCGGCCTGTGGGGTACCAGCCTGTGAGACACCAGCTTGTTTATTGATCCCACGGTTTGCTTCAGGGCGCCTGACAATTTGGTCAGCAGCACCTGCAACACTGCTGTTTTAATTCAGGCATATTAATTTTCCACAAATCCCATGCTAATTTTCCATAAATCCTCACAAAAAAGAAATTATGGATGACCTGTAAATGAAGTGTACATGAGTACAAAAGATAAAAACCGATCTGTGCATTTAATAGAATTCTGGAATCAGTGACTGAAACTGAGGAAAACACCTGAAGCTGACTGAAAATTCTGCTGAATTGAGTGAAGGCAGGTGAACATCTCAAGGTAGCAAAACTAAGGAGGCAATTTTGAAAGTGGCAGCATTCTGAAAATTGTAGTAAACACTCCTTTCCAGCTGAGAACCAGAAAATACCAGGAAAAGCCTGAAGCAGAATTTAGGAGGCATCTCAGTGCAAAATTCAAAAAGATTGAAATAAGTTGGATAAGAGTATCTGCAGATTCTGACTGAATTTGTCCGCAGAGAGTTTGATTAATCCCAGTAGAAGTAGCTGTTTAAGCAGGCTCCTGATGCTATGTGACATTATCATTCCCATCACATTTTAATCTTCACTATACTGGTTCATATTCAAAAGTCAGATTTTAATAGTGGGAATTAAATACCAATCCAGAAGTATTTCTAACCTGCAGTCCAGCAGGAGGCACAGCTGGGTCAGGTGACCTGAACTGGCCCAGGGCTATTCCATACCATAAAACATCATGGTCAGTGGTAAAGCCTGGAGGGCTGCTCTTGCCAAAGTAGCTGTTGCTTGGAAACTGGTTGAGCATCAGTCTGCTGGTAGGAGGTGGTAAACGACTGTGTTTGCATCGTGCTTTTTTTTTTTTTTTTCCCCCTGAAATCTTCCTTATTAAATGGTCTTTATCTTGGACTATGAGTTTTCACTCCCCAGGAGCAAATGGCTGTGTGGCTGCTGGCCAGGGTCAGCCCCCCAAAACCACACAGCTCATAGAAGAGTGACCTGTTTTTTTAGCAGTGGAGGGCAATTCAATGAGCAGACGCTGACTCGCTTCCAGGGCACTTGGTAGTCTCCTTTCCTCTCCAATACAAAACTCAGAGTACACAGTGCTTCTGGGTACTGAGATACTCAATCTGAACCGAACACCTAGGACTGGCAACTTTTAGTTTGGGCGATTAACACTGATTGCAGTTGTTCTAAGTACCAGAAATGCTGTAAGATTGGAGAAAATGGCATCTCTCTCATTCCATGGGTTTCCTCTAAATACATTCATTGCTTTCCTGAGACTAATGTTTTTTTTCCTGCATAATCTCATTTCATTTCATCACTGCCTATATCAAAGTGGTGCTCTCTGTTACACGGCAATCTTTCAACCTGGGCAAGCTGGATTTGCTGATAGCTGGTTCTTAGGCTGCCTGCTTGAAACAGAAGACTGAAGCCCAGAGGCAATATTCAGCAGTCTTACACTGTTCAAGCACATCGGCTGATACTGGTATCTTTTCATTTGTCATAAGCCTCAATGGTAGGAAAACTAGAGTTCGACTGACGTTTTTATGTAAATCATCACTTCAGCTGTAGTTATGCACAAGGGTTAAAAAAAATTGTTTACATTTACATCCCTGAAAAGGAGCACTGGGAGTACTGCCTGTACCCAGCAATCAAACACCTTTTCACCTGGCAGGTTTCAGTACGTCAGCTGGAATCACAGTTTTGCATCGTTTGAAAATGGATTGGATCACAGAAATCCCTTGTGAAATTTTACTTTTTAGAATTTTATGAACATTTTCTACGGCAAACAAATTTTTCATCAGGAAGTCACCTGACTGCAGCCCTTTTGCTGCCTGTCAGGGAACAGGCCTGGTCTCTGCCCTGGGCACACACGGGCATCGAGAGGGGGGAGTGGAGCTCTGGGGCTCTTGGCTTCTCCAGTTCCCACCTGCCAAATGCAATCCAGACGTTACTGCCCATTCTATCTGGGATTGGCATCGTCCTGCTGGGATCTCCCAGGGAAACTCCCAGAGCACCACAGACCGTACACACCTGCACGGCAATCTAAGAACGTCTTCATTAAAACATTGACTAACAGTAGAAGTAATAGAGAACATACACATTTATCAAAATGGAAACATTTTGTTCCATAACAACAAGGATAGATTATTTCGACATTATAGTGAAAGCACCCCAAAACCAGTCTGTTTTTTGCTCAAAGAACTCTGAGTATTTTCAGATGTGCCTTTCCCAGCTGAAACCTGATGTGTTCAAGATCATTGTGCTCTGAGCCGATCTAACACAGCAGTTCTCTCTCCCTTTGCAAGGCTCCTAGTCCCGTACATTCTACGTTAATGGTCTGTTTCTGCTGTGCTCTAACAGCTCTTTCTGAACACTGTGCTCCCCGAGCAAGTCCTGGATCCCTCTGTCCAGGTGGTTCCCTGCTGTGCCCCTTGCAGGAGCTGCTACTCAGACTCTGCTCCAGCAGCCCCGGGCACACGGCTGCCTCTTTGGGAGCAGGACAGGTTTGTTTGTGGGGCATCCATGCTGGAGCAGTTCAGGAAGGACTGCAGCCCATTGGAAGGGCCCATGCTGGAGCAGTTTGTCAAAGACTGTATTCCTGTGGAACGGTCCCATGCTGGAGAAAGGGAGGAGCATGAAGAGGAAGTGCTGGCAAGCGACAGCAGGTGCCAGGGGAGGAAGGCTTGGCCACTGGCAGTGGCTGCTGCCACACTGCCAGGCCCTGTTGCCAAAACCTCTGCAGGCGCATAACATTCTGCAGCACGTGGTTTTTCTTTTGAAACTTTCTTCTATCCAAATAAAATCACTAGTGTTGCCCCCCCCAGCCACCTCAGAGATCTATACAAGGTCACAGGAACAGAGAGGAAATATTCTGTCCCTTGAGCAGGTGGAATTCACTGTTCAGTAGAGCTTGTACATGCAGGGGTGGCTGGAACCAACAGAGTGAGGAAAGTGATGGACTCGGAACCGTTTTCTTGCAGAGAGGAAGGACATCCTGGCACTGCGACAGCTAATTCTGCATAGACGTCAGCTCTAGGCTCAGCAGGTGTTGCAAGAAAAATAGAATGTAAGGGAACAATGAAAAAGGAAGATTGAAAAAGAAAAAAAGAATTATGTGTAAATCCACAGTGTTCTGCATCTTCAAAACCGTATTGAATTCTTGCCTTCAAGTAGTTACATAAGAATTGAAATCAGTTATAGAGAATGGCAACGAGTGTGACAACAGCATAGTACTGCTTCTGTAGAAGGAATACTGAATAGAGACTGTGGGACCTCAAGTTGTTGGCTGAATATTAGGGGGTCTAACAGCAGCCTGTGAAGCAGGAATACTGGATATAGACTGTGGGACCTCAAGTTGTTGGCTGAATATTAGGGGGTCTAACAGCAGCCTGTGAAGCAGGAATACTGGATATAGACTGTGGGACCTCAAGTTGTTGGCTGAATATTAGGGGGTCTAACAGCAGCCTGTGAAGCAGGAATACTGGATATAGACTGTGGGACCTCAAGTTGTTGGCTCAATATTAGGGGGTCTAACAGCGGCCTGTGAAGCACTAAATATAATAGAGAACTTTTCCCTATTTCATGTGATTCAAAAAGTCAATTTCTAAGCAGTGAATATTATGTTTAAGACAGGCAGAAGCCTTTTTCGTACAACACCATTAGATTAAGGAGCTTATTTCCAGGATGTTATAGAGGAGGATGACTAGATTCAAACAGAGACTGAAAGTCACGGACATATTTCAGCTTGCATTTCAAATGGTACTTTCAAAGCTTCCAATGTAGGTATTGCACTATTGCACAGAAATCACCCAACAGAAAAGCATCTGTGACGGTTTGTCTCAAAGCTTCATCCCATCTGTCTCTGGCAAGGGCTTCAGTTAGTGCCTTAACAGAAGTGAAGCAAGTATGGGAATACAAGCCTCTCCTGGGTACTTTCCCAGCTTCCAGCAATTTGCAGCACAGGGAATTGCTGAGCCAGGTGCAGTTTAAATAAACGCAATTTATTTAAATTATATTAAAATAAGCCAATGTGTTGTCAGTCCGTTATTAATTGAAATAAGTAAGATTTGGGGGGAAAAAATCACATTGGAGAAAAAATTGCATAGAAGAGAACATAAGGGACACGCAGAATAAAAACAAGGCCTAGATAGCAGTGAAACAGTAAGAATTAGACAAAACCAGATTCCAAGTAGAGAAAAACACTCCCCAAGTAGTCACCAGCCTGGCCTTGAGACAGGTCTGCAGGACACCTGCAGGACAGATGGAAGGGATGGAAAGAAGCACTGCCCACAGCTTGGCTTGGTGACAGCCTTGAGCACTGGGGAAAAACACATCGAGCCATTGGAATCACCGCATTAATATATTACTGAGCCATTAGCATCCTAAAATTCACACCCGCAGGCTAGAGGGACCCCTGCTAACAAGCAGCCCCTTCCTCTTTGGGCAGGCGCAGTGACATTCCTGAGCATCGCCACTCTAAATGGAAGCGAGGAATTGGTGACCCATCGTGTCTTGCCAGTGATAGAATAGTGTTATAGATAAAGTTCTTTCTCACATTTTTGGGTATAAAAGTAGCACTTGCGTTTTGGGAAACTGAGCTGGCTTTGTGGAATACCACCCTGCTCCCTCTTCTGCGCAGAACTGGATAGTAAAGCAAGTATCTCGACTCTGTGTGTGGATTGGCTTCTTGCACACCGGGTAACGGACCCGCTTTCGGGACAAGAAATGGTAAAATTAAACCACCTAGACTGATAAGGTGGTATTCTGTTGTAACAGGCCTGATACTTAACTTCTCCATTAAAAACCATCTATTGAGTCTTTTCAGCACGCAGAGGTGAAGATGTCACTACTGGACTTCATGCACTCCTGGACAAGCAGGACTGTGCCTCTTTCTGGGAGCCAGCCTGCTTCTCCAGCAGCTCCAGCTCACCTGCAGTCACAGCCGTGTAGGAAGGAGCATCCTTCCTTTCCCAGTACCTGAACTCCTGCAGAGCAAAGTAAAAGCCCTGTTCAGGCCACTGAGGAGAAGTTGTCTGAACCCTTTTGAGACAAATAATTTCTGTTTGTGCTTTTTCATTGCGTAGTGGCTGAGCAGATGCTTTTAGAAGCCCTGGTGGTTTCACAACAAACCTTTTTATTCCTCTCTATGACTCCTCAGTGTACACATACATTTGAAAAAGCAGCAGGTGCTATTCAATGCAGAACAAATTTGCAGCTTGGAAAAAAGCCAGCCTTGAATTTCCTTATTATTTTCCGATTTGCTATTATATACTGCAAATATGAAATACTGATAGAGATTTCTTCACTTTCTATTGCTTTAATTTCTGAAGATGCTAAGTAACTTGGCAGATATTCATAAAGGGCACAGCAAACTCCTGTCTGCAAGGGTTTCATGTTGCTAAGAGGCTGTGTTGAAATCAGTGGTACTAAATGATATGGGGTTTGCTTCAGGTGCTGAAAGGAGGCAGCCTTCAGCCACATCGTAAGAACACATTATTGTTCATAATGACATTTGGCTTTGCATTACTTCCACTTCAGTAAAGGGACCAGAAGTGAACCTTATCTTCCTCTGGTGTCTTGAAAAGGGTATAATAAACTTACTGATAATTTCATTAACAATCTATTTATAAAACATGACTCCAGTATGCAAATAGAATCGTTTTGCCAGTCAGTATCAGGAAGATGTCTTATAGACAGGCAAGAATTCTTTCAATAATTTAATTCTTTTTGACCTTTACAGCGATAATCTTCAGAAAGTTATGAAAAATTCAAACTGACTAACTGGAGTTTTTTAATCAATGTTTTGATTACCCTCATTGCAAAAGGTGACTGTACACTGCATGCACAGCTGCAGGCGTGGGCAGCTGCGAACATCTGCCCCCAGGGAAGCACTAGAAAAAGCAGTACTCAGTCCCAGGGCACAGAGAGGACCCCTCCTCAGGGGTGCAAAGGCTGGATCTGTTCCAGATTGCAGAAGGCACCTGAACAAAATGTAATCATTTCATCTGTTGCTGCCCCCCGAGGTGGCAGCAAGGCCGGGCTGGGGGCTCCCACCCGCTGGGGCTGACCCCTGCACACACCCCACCCTCCCTGTGGCCAGAGGTGCTCCAGGAGGGACAGCCGGGCTGCTCGGTGGGAGACCCTCACAGCACCACAGCCAGACGAACCAGCTGCCTCCCTGGCACCATCGGCCCAGCCAGGGGGGTGAGAAAACAGAGAGTAATCAAACCAAACAAACGGCCCCCTCAGGACTGTCCAGCCAGATGGTTCCCCCAGGCACTGAGCGCTGCAAACGAGCCGCTCTGCTGGGGGCCCTGCAAAAGACCATGCAAATGCTCCTGGCTCTTGGGAGAAATGGGGCAATGAGCATTTCTCAACAGTGGGATTTAAATCTAGTTGCACTTTTTAAGGCTCATCATGAGAATAATATAAATGATGGCCAGGGCTTTTTTGTGTACACTTGATCAAATGTCGCAGAATATATGAAACAGGTTCTGAACGTTTTCCTGTTGATGGTAATAAATCTATCAGTAAACTTAGGCAAGCTCTTTTTCGGCAATTATACTCACTTAATGAGGCAAGCCTGAAGGGATAAAACAAAAGGCATTGTAGATGCTTAGATTTATTCTCAGTAAAGTAAAATTAATGAGGCCTTGGATACCCTGACATAGGATGGTGCCTGTGAGCTGAAACCTGCAAACAGGAAAGGCTGCAGGGTGGGGGCCTGTGACAAGAGGGGCATTCTACACTGATGAGTCTGGCCTAGGAGTTGATGCCTCTGAGTTGAAACCTTGCCGCGGACCGAGACAAGGTTCTCTCTTGTTTTCTGTGTGTGTTGTTATTGGCATATAGATGTAGTGTTGTATAGCTGTTGGTATATGGATATATAGGTGTGAATATAGATATAGAGGTAGACCTTGTGTGTGTTAGGTGATACCTTAATAAATCTATTGATTCCTAAGCGTTGTTTGTGAGTGTGACGGGGAGTGGTCTTCAGCCCTCGATTCCCCCCCGAGGTGGGGGTGTGGGTCGCTGCTTTACCTATCTTGGTCCGCGACATTATTGGCGTAGTTGGCAGGATACGAGGGTCTGTTGTAGCCCCTGCACACGGACGCAGTGATAGTGAGAATGGAGAACAAAACAAGCAAAGCGATAATCGATATCGATGCTCCTGCGGAGGAGGCGTCTGGCGCTGAGTCAGGCAGCCCTGCGGGGGGGGTGATGGGTCCAACGGGCGCTAGAAGTCCGATATCTACTGAGCCACTGGCGGTACTTCCTCGCCCCTTGTATGCTGAGGTAATGGCACAGCCACCCGGCACGTACCCCCTTCCTTTCCCGTACCCCCGTGACTTTGAACGGCGGGTGTTGGAAGTGATGGTGCCCCTAAGACAGGAGCTAGAGACCCTGAGGCAGGAGGTTGCGACACAGTTGAGGAAGAAAGACACAGGGGCGAGGCGTAAGAAGGAGCAGAGCGAGGGAGACGAGAAGTTGTTACAGGAGATTATGCGGTTACAGGGAGAACAACAGGAGCGTGAAAGAAAATACAGGGAGTTAAAAAAGGATCATACCGACATGCGAGCAGAATACGAAAGGAAGATGCTTGACATGCAGAGAGAAGTTGCAAGGATGCTAAAGACATTGGAGGACATGGTGAGGGATGTCAGGGCAAAAAACTGAGACATCTCGAAGTTGCAGCAAGAGATTGAAACATTGCAGAGGGATAATGAACGGCTCAAACAGGGGCCTCTTCCTCTTCCTCCACCCCCTGCTCCCCCTCAGGAAGAAAGGGAAAGCCAGAGAGGGAGAAACGTACAGGGGTTTCCGGACACTATTATGTATGAATTAGAGAGCCGGTATGGAGAGAGGGAGGAGGAAGAGCAGGAAGAAAAAAAGGTGCTCCGGCCTGTTAGGCTAACTACCTATACCCAGAGAGCCGGGGCTGCACAAAGAGATACAGAGATAAAGGAAAAGCCCTATTCGCCTATTGATCTGGGTAAACTCAGAGAAAAATATAGCAGACTGGCATCAGAAACAGAGGCTGAATATGTCATGAGAGTATCACTCACAGGAGGGGACAACATCATGTTGACTGAACTGGAGGCAGATGATTTTTGGGGACCTGGAATGGTGTTACTAACCGGAAATACAAATCACCCATGGTCTCTAACACAGCGTGCAGCCTGGAACGTAGGTAAATCTGAGGTGGTGGAGCGAGGAGAACCGATTGCCCTAAAAGGGAGCCCCACTGACATTATGGAAAACGTTCGTAGGGCCGCTGCCCTCCAAATGATCTATGATCATGAGTTGGTAGTGGAGCATGCAAGCCCCATGTCCCTTCAGGTAAAAGAGAGGAGAATGATTGTGTTGATTAAGGGGCTTTCTGGGGGGCTCCAGGTACGAGCCATGCGATGTCGAGAGGAGATTGCAGCCGGACGATCACAGGTCACGTGGGGTGAATTGGCCCAGGACCTGATTGATTGCGCTAAGATATGTGAATATAAGGACCCTAAGCCCTCCTCTTCTACACCCAAAAGGGCTGCTCGGCTGTCATATGCCGAAGTTGCTGCCAAGCCACCCCGAGACCGCCCTTCTCCTAGGCAAGACAGATCACGTGGTGACTGGAATGTGGTAAACAGAGATAGACAGAAGAAAAGACAGCAGAGGTCACCCAGGAGACAGGCCTTTGATACACAGCATTCCTCAACACAAGATAACAAGGGGCCTTATGCTAGGCTTAAGGAGGAAGGCAGGCAGGCAGGAATGCCAGCATTGCTCCTAGCCAGGACTCGTCCTTATGAAGAGCTAAAGGAACTGGTTGAGTTCTTCCGTGAAGTGCTGGGATGAACCCGAGGCAGATCACAATCACGAACCCAAGGCAGATCACAAACTGGGGCCTGAGGCCGGTCACAGTCTAGAACTCGGACTCAAGTACAGTGAAGGTCCAGTAGTTCGGGAAACTAGAATTCCCTCCTCCTGCTACTACTGGTAAGTCAAAAAGGCGACGGAGGAGGGGTAAAACACAGAGTCCTAGCACAGAATGTCAACATGACTCCCACATAAATCAGGAATCCAGGAACCCCATATTTCAGGAATATTCTAGTCCCCCAAATGATTATTGGCAAAACATATTAAGACTTGTGTATAATAAGGATGGAGATCTGGTACTCACTTGTGCTGTTGGTCCAAAACGTTATCCTGTTACTTTTGTTGTAGACACAGGGGCCCAGATGTCCACATTGAATGCTGAGGAGGCAAGGTACTGTGGTATTACCACCTCTGCAAAATCGGTCTGTGTAAGCGGAGCATTTGGTAATTCTACTTTACAGAAAACAGCCATGGTCACCATGCACCTTCCAGGAGATGACAAACCGATCCGAACCAAAATGATTGTAGGTGATGTTCCTAACTTGTTAGGTTTGGATGTTTTAGCAGGTCGTGCCTGGAGAGACGAGCGAGGCCGCTACTGGACATTTGGCACACCAACACTGGAAGTAAAGTTGTTACAACGTGCCCCACGTCTGCCACAGAGCAAAACAACAAGAGTAAAACAATATTCCATTCCAGTTGCTGCCAAGGATGGTATCAGGGAGGTAATAGCTGGTTTAAAACAAAAAGGTATAATAGTGCCATGCCATTCACCATACAATGCCCCAGTCTGGCCTGTGAGGAAACCAGATGGGAGATGGAGACTAACTTTAGACTACAGGAAATTGAATGCCAATACAGAAGGCCTCACTGCAGCTGTACCAAACATAGCTGAACTGGTGCTAGAAATCCAGGAAGCAGCACATCCTGTGCGGCCAGCACTGGATATTAAGGACATGTTTTTCCAGGTCCCTATTGATACCGAGGACCAAAAGTATTTTGCCTTCACTTGGGATGGAGTCCAATACACTTTCACGAGGTTGCCACAGGGATATAAACACTCACCCACGCTGGCCCATCACGCACTTGCGTGTGAACTAGAAACATTCCAGAAATCAAAAACAATTCCAAAGTGAAAGTTTATCAGTACATAGATGATATACTGATAGGGGGCCAGAGTGAGGGAGAAGTGAAAGTCGTGTATGATGCTATAATTAAGCATCTGACTGATATTCAGCTAGATATCCCTGAAGGGAAAAGGCAACCACCATTCCAAGAGGTAAAATTCCTGGGAATAAGGTGGAAAGGGGGAACCTGGAATATTCCATCCGATACTGTGTCCCAATTGACTCAGATGAAGGTACCAGCTAATAAAAAAGAATTGCAACAATTGCTGGGAACCCTCCAGTATTGGAGAAAACATATCCCTGATTTCTCTGTTATAGCATGGCCTCTTTATGATCTCTTGAAAAAGAATCATCACTGGGAATGGAACAAATTCCATGATGAGGCCCTTGAACTGCTAATACTGGAAGCACAAACCTTCCAGACTCTGGGACCTCTTCACCCAGAGGATCCAATAACAATCGAATGGGGATTTTCAGCTAGTGCCTTGTCATATCACTTTTGGCAAAAGGGACCTAGTGGGAGTACACGACCCATTGGCTTCTATTCACAATCTTTTAAGGACTCAGAAAAACGATACTCCACTCTGGAAAAGGGATTGCTAACAGTGTGCACAGCACTGACAGAAGTCAGTAAAATTGTTAAAAAACAAAAGGTGATACTGCAGGGTCCTTTCAAAGTAGTTAATCATGTGCTGTCTGGGAAAGCCCCTCCAGAGGGTATATCCCAAAAGGGGACAATCAGGAAATGGTATAGCCAGATTGAGTGCTACTCTGGTCTTTTCAAGCTAGAGGAAGGCCCGGACAAACAGCTAAAAATCCAGGAACACATTGAGTCCATGGAGGAAAAAGAGTTAACTATGAAAACTCCCAGTCCTATTAAGGAGGCCCCAGAATACAAAAGTGAGATGACTAATGCCTGGTTCACAGACGCGTCAGCCAGAAGAGAGGGTAAAACCTGGTTTTTCAAATCTGCTGCAGTCAAACCATCCACGGCTGAACACATAATAAATCATGATAAGGGCAGTGCACAAGTGGGGGAGCTGGATGCTGTTCTCAATGTGTTTGTACGGGAAAAGGCCGCCAAGGACGCTGTGTACATCTACACAGATTCCTTTTCGGTCTTCAAGGGCTGTGTGGAATGGATAACTTTCTGGGAACAGAACAATTGGGAGATTAACAGGGTGCCAGTGTGGCAGAAAGAAAAATGGCAACAGATCCTAAAAATTGCCAAGAAAAATCCTAACTTTCATGTAGGGTGGATTCCTGCTCACCAGACCAGTCTGAAAAATGATGCCAGCAGGTGGAACAACTATGTTGATGAACTGGCCAAAATCAATGTAGTGGAAATCAGAACAGCAGAAGAAAATCAGAAGTGGGAGCGATTGCTTGAATGGCTTCATTGTAAAAGGGGTCACTCAGGGATCTTTGATTTGTATAAGGAGGCACAAACCAGGGGATGGCCTGTTACCCGTGAACAGTGTAAAACAATCATTTCTGAATGTGATCTGTGTAAGATCCGGTTGGGGAAGCATCCCCTGACAACTGACACTCTGCATATTCGAGAGGGAAAGTCCTTGTGGTCCACTTGGCAGGTGGACTACATAGGTCCTTTCCGCAAATCAGGTAACAAACAGTATATCATTGTGATGGTAGAAGTGGTATCAGGTCTAACTTGTGCTGAAGCTGTTTCTAAAGCAAATGGTGAAAATACAGTTCGCTTCCTGGAAAGGGTATTTGCGGTATTACCTAAACGTACACATATTCAGTCTGATAATGGCACTCACTTCACTTCGCATCTGGTACAACAGTGGGCGAGAAGTGAAGGCATCCAATGGACATTTCATATGCCATACTATCCTCAAGCAAATGGGATAGTGGAACGTACTAATGGGTTAATCAAAAGCCTTATCCGCCCACAGGACTCCAAATGGGATGAAAGGTTGCGATATGCAGTCACCACCATAAATAACAGATGGGGGGTGAACGGGTGTCCTCGTCTAACTGCTTTCTTTCCTACATCACCCACTCAAGAAAAGGAGACACAAAGAAAGCCTTGCAACAAGAAAAAATTTTCCCTACACCCAGGACAGACTATACTGGTTCACCTGCCAAATATTGGGAAGGTCAAAATGACCCTGCAAACGCCTGTGAATTCAAACACCTGGGTTGCATCTGACATGAATAACAAACAACTCAAAATCAGTACAAATTGGATACTTCATGTTGAATGAAGCAAGCCAGATTGTAGAGGTAGGTTGTAACTGTGTATCTGTATACTTGTATATAGCAATGTGTATATGCTAAACCAACAACCCAAAGAACCGGAGACATCCCAAGCCAGAATAGGGTCTGATCAGCCCGGCACTGGTTTTGAGGGGGGAGGTACCTTGTGCATACTATGGACTTGATCACCCCATGGTTTGCACAACGCCTCCTACTATACAGCATCATGTCTCCTATAGCTAGTTCCTCTTTGGGTTGTGGTCTGTAAATAAGATACTAATGGTGCACCAATATATTCATTATGGGTTTTCTATTTATATTTCTCTTATGTATTATATATGAGTATATGTATATATATATATGAATGAGTTTATAAGTATATATGTTGTATAGGGAATTGTTCCCTCAGAAACATGCATAAAACGTTATATACGTTGTTCTGGATATGTAGATATGAAATATGTGAGATTGTATATATGTTTGTCTCAAACAGGGAAAGAGGTAAGAGTTTGGACAAGAGCCTACTAGGGTACAGATGTACATACATATACAGACACAAACATACACCGCACAGGAACCAAGTCGCTGTCATAAAAACCACGGGGTGAGATGTGAGAGACGGACTCTATAATGGCCTTTAATCCAGCAACGTTCACTGACCATTCCTGGCGATGCACCCCCCCGGCACTTGTGGGGAGAGGACAGAGCGCATGCGCACAGGACCACAGACTACAACTCCCAGGAGGCACGGCAGGGCCAGAACTGGGAAAAAAAAAAAGGGAGGAGCAAGAAGGCGCGCGCTCTGCGAAGACACATGGATACAGCCGCCACGGTGAGCGTACCGCTGCGGAGGCTGCCGTGCCGTTACGGCGCTGCTCCCTGTGGTTGTTGGCGTGTGGACGTACCAAACGCACCATTTGCCTAGAGTCTCAAGGGACAGGACATGGATCCCGACCAGGGATTGGCTTCGGCCGTACCCCGGTGGTGAGAATTGCGAACATCTTACTAACATTCCTACAAACATTCCTACATAATATTCACACATACCAGACACTCACTTCTCTTTTCCAATATTCTTCTATTTCCCAAAGGCTCTCTCCAGGCTTTCCCTCTTATCCCTGTCCGGGAATGGGAGTAGGGGGGGAAGGGGAGGGATTCTCTCTTGTTTTCCGTGTGTGTTGTTATTGGCATGTAGATGTAGTGTTGTATAGCTGTTGGTATATATATATGGATATATAGGTGTGAATATAGATATAGAGGTAGACCTTGTGTGTGTTAGGTGATACTTAATACATCGATTGATTCTTAAGCGTTATTTGTGAGTGTGACGGGGAGTGGTCTTCAGCCCTCGGTTTCCCCGAGGTGGGGGTGTGGGTCGCGGCTTTGCCTATCTCAGTCCGCGACAAGGGCTTAGCAGCGGTCTTGGTCTAAGGCTCGTCTAGGCTTGTCCTGGACTTGCCCAGGCTTGTCCTGGACTGTGTAGTAGTTTCTGATGCAGTCCTGTCTCCTTTACCAGGTGAATAGTTCTTTATGGGAGACAATTTTCCTTTGTTGAGGGGTAAACCCCTCACACCTGCCAAGAAACTTTGCCATAAAAAGGGATAGTGTTTAGAGCTCTTCTGATCTTCAGGATTGTCTCTCATATTTGAAGATGTATTTAAATGTCAAGGATCTAGAGCACTCTTTAATCAGCTTCTTACGCTGTCTGGACATAGTTTGTATTTTGTGTGGGTAAATGTGAGAGGACCGATAATTAATTCACCCAGTCTTAAAGCTCCCTTGCTCCACAGGAACTCTTACAGACACAGGTGCTTCCTGTAACCTGTCTTCCAAAATTGTTTTAACCACTTTGCTTTGAACATTCAGAAAACTATTTTTCACTGCAATTGCTGTGATTATCGAAACTATCTGTATGAGAGTGTTAAGCAAAAATAATTAGCAATAGGAAAATGAAGGGAAATCCTCTTGTGGGCAGTAAAAACTAGAGGAGACATTAGCAATATTTATTATAAGTAAGGTCTTTACGGATTATAATGCAGCTTGATGGAAGATCAGGGATTGTAATCAAAGTTAGTCTCTCTCCAATTTCATGATTGTCTGTGTCTAGCTGTGTGGCTGCCAGCAGCATCTCTTAATTCCAGAGAACTGTGCCAGGGAAGGATGCTGTGGGTACAAGATGCTGTGTGGCTGCTTAAGGAGTGAGATCTCCAGATCAAATCCATTGCTGTTGCATCTCTGATGGCACCCTCTTTAATTAAGTACTAGGGCCAAGCCAGATTCCTCCTTTTTTACTGACAAATCCATGTATGTATTTAAAGCCTGGGTAGTTGTCTTTCAAATTAGGTTCCAGTATTTCTGCCAAGTTAACCATTTCCCTTCCCAAGTGAAAACAGCCGGTACACTGGAAAATGCAGCCATTAAATCTGTAACTTGTAAAAACCTTTGTTGGTGTGGAATTTGTGACGGTGATCTGAGGAAAACCGGATGGCCTCCCGTGGTAAAAAGGGACTAACACATAAGGAGTAAACAGGATGGCATTGCTTAGCATAGATAAGGCTTGGAATGTATAGATAAGACTTGGATTGTGAGGGAAGGTATTGTGTGAGAGGATGGTCCCACAGAAACTTGCTGAGAAAGCAAGAACGTGGTGCAGACCCCAGAAAGGAATGCCGAGAGGTGAAAAGTGCACAGCGAGGAAGACATACAGCCTTCATCCCAGAGACCCCTGCCCACGACCACCAGAAGACACTGCTCAGGTGCAACAAGGAGGAGCTGGGGGGGGGGGGGGCGCAACTATGATAATGATTTCTGGGAACTAATTGTAACAACCCCTCCCTATCCTCGGACACCTAATGCATATGCAACAACATGGATGAATATATATTACTTTGTGTCATATAATGAGCTTGCCAATAGCCCTAGGGTGTGCACGCTTGTGGAGGAGTGATCCCCTGTGCACCCAGCGCTGAATAAACATACCTTTTTTATAACCTTACTGATTGTAAAGTTGTTATTCCACATGTCAACGTATCTGGTACCTCAGGGTGCAGGATTTTTATATATTAATTTTCCTTACATTTCCTACGTATCTATGTTCCGGGTTACCTTCTTGATCGGTTCTATGTTTGGCAACCAGCAGCAGTGGGCGGGTATTATACATGTATTCAGTTCCCTGCGGATACTCCTCCTTAAAAACTCATTAACTTGTTGAATACTGGAGCATCCTTTGCTTGGGATGGGATACATTTTACTGCTAGGAGAGCACCCCTTTTGCTTTTATCCGCTCAGGCTGTGCTGACTTTAATGGTCCTACATCTGTGCTCATGTGACTCCTCAATATTTCTGGGTGTCTGGGGCTGCCTGATCCACAAATACACTGACAGCCAAAGTTGCATTAAAAATATAAGAGGTTCAGCCCTCCAAATTTTAACAAAGCTTGTCCAAGTCTTTGCCGGTAATCACTGGGGTGTTCATCCAGCCTCTGTTTACACCCCTGCATTTTTTCCTTGTAAGCTCTAATTGCATTTATCACATTTCTAACAACTGTTTGGCAATTATTTCCATCTGTTTCATTATTATAATCCTGTCGCAAACCGAGATGGGAAACTGCAACTCACTGCCCTACACAAAAGGAATCGAGGGCTGAGGACCACTCCCTGTCACACTCACAAACAATGTTTAAGAATCAATAGGTTTATTAAAGGCACTACTGTCTAGGCGGGGTTATTTCTACAGAACTACAGAGTAACAGCAATCGTAGGGAAGAATAATGCAATACAATACAATAACAATACAATACAATACAAACAATCCTATCCCCCTCCCAATCTCCGCCCCCAATCTCAGTCCCGGACAGAAAATGAGGGAGAGAACTTGGAGAGAGAGCCTTTGGGGAGATTAAAGGAAGTAAGTGTATAGTAGAGGTGTGTGTGAATGGGTAAATGTCTGTAAATGTTAGTAAGAAACGTCAGAGTGTAGTCAAGTTCGCAAATCTTACCACCGGGGTGCGGCCGAAGCCGATCCCTAGTCGGGACCCTTGTTCTCCAGCGATTTCAGGCGGGCAGTCCGTTCAGCGTGCTCACACACCAGCAACCACAGAGGAAAGGTACGCAGCAGCTACACGGCAGCCTCCATAGTGATGTCCACACCGTAGGAGTGTTCGCAGAGCACGCCCGTTGCTCCCCCTCCGGTTCCGGCCTCGCCGGGCCCCCTGGGAGCTGTAGTCTGAGTCTGTGCGCATGCGCCTGTTGTCTCTGTCCTCTTCTTGTGCCGGGGAGTGCATTACCAGAAATGGTCAGTAGATGTCGCTGGATTAAAGGCCATAATAGAGTCCGTCTCTCACATCTCACCCCGTGGCTTTTATGACAGCGACTTGTTCCTTGTGTGGCGTATGTATATGTAGGTGTCTATATACATATGTACATCTGTACCCTATCAGGCTCTTGTCCAAATTCTTACCTCCTTTCCTGGTATTTTTCAATATATATATATACAATTATAACATTTATCAAACAATGCATATAGCACTTTCTGAGGGAACAATTCCCTATATGCGATACAACATATACATATATCTGTACAGATATCTTAATATTTTGGTGCACCATTAGTATCTTATTAACATACAACAACCCAAAGGGAAAGCAGTTATAGGAGACATGATGCTGCAAAGTGGGAGACATTGCGCAAACCATGGGGTGATCAAGTCCATAGAATGCACAAGGTACCCCCTCTTCAAACCAGTGTCAGGCTGATCAGACCTCGTCCTGGATTGGGATGTCTCTCTGGTTCTTTGGGTTGTTGAAGTAGCATATACACATCACTATATACACAAGTACACAGATACATATTTACACTCTACTCTTATATCCTGTTTCACTCCACATGCAGTATCCAATTTGTACTGATTTTGAGTTTTCTGTTATTCATATCAGATGCAACCCAGGTGTTCGAGTTCACAGGTGTCTGCAGGATCAACTTAACCTTCCCGATGTTTGGCAGGTGTACCAGCACGGATTGTCCAGGACGTAGGGAGACCTTTCGCTTTCCGCAGGGTTTGTTGTATTTCCCCTTCTCTGGTGTGGGTGATGTGGGAAAGAAAGCGGTTAAACGAGGACACCCGTTCACCCCCCATCTGTTATTGATAGTGGTGACTGCATATCGCAACCTTTCATCCCATCTGGAGTCCTGTGGGCGAATAAGGCTTTTTATCAATCCATTAGTACGCTCTACTATCCCATTTGCTTGGGGATAGTATGGCATGTGAAATGTCCATTGGATGCCTTCACTCTTTGCCCACCGTTGCACTACATGTGAGGTGAAATGAGTACCATTATCAGATTGAATATTTGTAGGTTTAGGTAATACCCCAAATACCCTTTCCAAAAAGCGAACAGTGTTTTCACCATCTGCTTTAGAAACAGCTTCAGCACATGTCAGACCTGATACCACTTCTACCATTACAATGATATACTGTTTGTTACCCGACCTACGGAGAGGACCAATGTAGTCCACCTGCCAGGTGGACCACAAGGCCTTTCCTTCCCGGATGTGCAAAGTATCACCTGTCAGGGGATGTTCCCCCAATCTGATCTTACACAGATCACATTCAGAAATGATGGTTTTACACTGCTCACGGGTGACAGGCCATCCCCGGGTTTGTGCCTCTTTATACAAATCGAAAACCCCTGAGTGACCCCTTTTACAGTGAAGCCATTCAAGCAATCGCTCCCACTCCTGATTTTCTCCTACTGTCCTGATTTCCACTACATTGATTTTAGCCAGTTCATCAACGTAGTTGTTCCACCTACTAGCTTCATCTTTCTGGTTAGTCTGATGAGAAGGTATCCACCCTACATGAAAATTGGGATTTTTCTTAGCAATCTTTAGGATTTGTTGCCATTTCTCTTTCTGCCAGACTGGCACCCGGTTAATTTCCCAATTGTTCTGTTCCCAGAAAGTTATCCATTCCACACAGCCCTTGAAGACCGAAAAGGAATCTGTGTAGATGTACACAGCGTCCTTGGCGGCCTTTTCCCGTACAAACACATTGAGAACAGCATCCAGCTCCCCCACTTGTGCACTGCCCTTATCATGATTTATTATGCGTTCAGCCGTGGATGGTTTGACTGCAGCAGACTTAAATAACCAGGTCTTACCCTCCCTCCGAGCTGATGCATCTGAGAACCAGGCATTAGTCATTTCACTTTTGTATTCTGGGGCTTCCTTAATAGGACTGGGAGTTTTCATTGTTAACTCTTTTTCTTCCATGGATTCAATGTGTTCTTGAATTTTTAGCTGTTTGTCCGGACCCTCCTCTAGCTTGAAAAGGCTAGAGTAACACTCGATTTGGCTATACCACTTCCTGACTGTTCCTCTTTGAGATATTCCCTCTGGAGGGGCTTTCCCAGACAGCACATGGTTAACCACTTTGAAAGGACCCTGTAGAATTACCTTTTGTTTCTTAACGATTTTACTGACCTCTGTTAGTGCTGTGCACACTGTCAGCAATCCCTTCTCCAGAGCGGAATATCGCTTCTCTGCATCCTTGAAGGATTGTGAATAGAAGCCAATTGGTCTTGTACTCCCATTAGGTCCCCTTTGCCAAAAGTGATATGATAAGGCGTTAGCTGAAAACCCCCATTCTATTATCATTGGGTCTTCTGGGTGAAGAGGTCCCAGAGTCTGGAAAGTCTGTGCTTCCAGTGTTAACAGTTCAAGGGCCTCATCATGAGATTTATTCCATTCCCAATGACGATTCTTTTTCAAGAGATCGTAAAGAGGCCGTGCTATGACAGAGAAATCAGGGATATGTTTCCTCCAATACTGAAGGGTTCCCAGCAATTGTTGCAATTCTTTCCTGCTAGATGGTACCTTCATCTGAGTCAACTGGGATACCGTGTCAGATGGAATATTCCAGGTCCCCCCCTTCCACTGTATTCCTAGAAATTTTACCTCTTGGGATGGTGGTTGCCTTTTCCCTTCGGGGATCTCTAACTGCATATCAGTTAAATGCTTAATTATGGCATCATAAACTGCTTTTACTTCTCGCTCACTCTGGCCCCCTATCAGTATATTGTCTATATACTGATAGACTTTCACTTTAGAATTCTTTTTGATTTCTGGAATGTTTTCCAGTTCACACGCAAGTGCATGATGGGCCAGTGTGGGTGAGTGTTTGTATCCCTGTGGCAACCTCGTGAAGGTGTATTGAACTCCATCCCAAGTGAAGGCAAAATACTTTTGGTCCTCAATATCAATAGGGACCTGGAAAAAACATGTCCTTAATATCCAGTGCTGCCAGCACAGGATGTGCTGCTTCTTGGATCTCTAGCACCAGGTCAGCTATGTTTGGTACAGCTGCAGTGAGTCCTTCTGTGTTGGCATTCAGTTTCCTGTAGTCTAAAGTCAGTCTCCATTTACCGTCTGATTTTTTCACAGGCCAAACTGGGGCATTGTATAGTGAATGGCATGGCACTATCACACCTTTCTGTTTTAAATCAGCTATCACCTCTCTAATACCATCTTTGGCTGCAACTGGAATGTTATACTGTTTTACCCTTGTTGTTTTGCTACGTGGCAGACGGGGGGCACGTTGCAACAACTTCACTTCCAGTGTTGGTGTGCCAAATGTCCAGTAGCAGCCTCGCTCATCTCTCCAGGCTCGACCTGCCAAAACATCCAAACCTAACAGATTAAAGGGAATATCGCCCACAATCATCGTGGTCCGGATCGGTTTGTCATCTCCTGGAAGATGTATGGTGACCTTGGCTGTTTCCTGTAAAACAGAGTTACCAAACGCTCCACTTACACATATTGGTTTTGACGATGTGGTAATGCCACAGTGCCTCGCCTCCTCAGCTTTCAGCGTAGATATTTGGGCCCCTGTGTCTATAATAAAAGTAACAGGATAACGTTTCGGTCCAACAGCACAAGTGAGTACCAGATCACCATCCTGGTTATAGGTGAGTCGCAATACATTTTGCCAATCATTTGGGGGACTAGGGAGTTCCTGGATTACAGAAGCATCCTGATCTGTTTGTGAGTCATGTTGGCTTTTTTACCAACTGATTACTCTGTTTTTTACCCCTCCTCCTCCGCCTCTTTGTCTTATTGGTCGCAGCTGGAGGAGGGAGTTCTAGTTTCCCGAACTACTGGACCCTCCCTGTGCTTGAGCCCGAGTTCTAGACTGTGACCGGCCTCGGGCCCCAGTTTGTGATCGTGATCTGCCTCGGGTTTGTTCCCTTGTTCGGAAAGCATCAATCAGTTCCTTTAGATCCTCATAGGGACAGGTTTTGGCTAGGAGTGAAGCTGGCACTCCAATTGCCTGCCTTCCTCCTTAAGCCTAGCATAAGGCCCCTTGTTATCTTGTGTTGAGGAATGCTGTGTATCACAGATCTGTCTCCTGGGTGACCTCTGCTGTGATTTCTTCTGTCTATCTCTGTTTACCACATTCCAGTCACCCCGTGATCTGTCTGGCCTAGGAGAAGGGGGGTCTCGGGGTGGCTTGGCTGTGGCTTCTGCATATGACAACCGAGCAGCTTTTTTAGGCACAGAGGCAGAGGGCTTAGTAAGGC